>JBBPBX010063681.1:0-20458 GCA_038048925.1 Garcialebias charrua | reverse complement strand
AGTGAAATCATGTCAATCAAGTGTAATGGTGTTAATTTAGTGATTTATTTTGAATAAATGGTAGTGTCTTTGGCATACCAACTAAGTTAACGTGTCCATTGTCACTTTATGGCTTTATTTATTTATCCATCATAAAGATCACAGAAATATTGGGTAAACTGAAAAAGAAAAGAATCCGTGAAATTACTATTCAATCTGAATAAGTAAATTAATTAAGGATAAAGAGGTCAGCTTAATACTGACCCCTGTTAAAATCCTTTAGTTACATCTGGGTGGCACTATATGTGTTTAAAGACACAATATATGGTCTCCCTCATGTTCCCTTCAATAGAAATAACATAGAGTCCTCCAACTCCTTTAAGAAAATCAAATTTAAAGAATCTGAATTATATCCATAAATATTACCCAACAGAAAAATGTAGGAATGAAATTAAATTACTATGAAGATCCAATGACCCTTATTATCAGATTTGACATCTAAAATTTTACCTTTGAAGTTGTCTTTTAATGTAGCTACTCCCCCTGATTTGTTTGAACCATGTGATAACCATAAATCTTTGCCCCATTGGGATTTCCAAAAGGTTTCCACTTCCAAACATGAGTAAAATTCCTGAAGAAAAATTAAATCAGCTCTTGCCTCTTTAGCAAACAAAAATAAAGCTTTTCTTTTTATATTATTCCGTAAACCCCTTGTATTAACAGATAAGAATGATAAACTCCAAAATGCCTTCTCTTTAAGAACAATAAAGAGGAAAAAACTTAGTAAAACGTCAACCATTGAAAAGGACTCTAAAATTAAACTTGAAGCCACTATGTAACCTACAGTCACTGGTTGAGAATGAACTTTCTGGACTATGTAACCTATTTGAAATATGTTATGCTTACTGCTCGATCAAAAACACTGCTGTCCAGATGCCTGTCGAATTTCTTTTCCATCTACGAAAGCTTTTCATCCCACAAAGTAGGCTATCTTTGCGGGCTTGATCGATGATCGGCCACAGAGCAGCCCTGGCATCCTTGTCTTCCTTGGAAAGGTCTTCACCAAAACGAAGTTTGGCCTCTCGTAGATATACGCTGTTCTTCGCACTTTTCCAGATGATGTCTCTTGCTGAGCGATAAGCAAAGAGGATGATGATGGTTCTGGTCTTCTGGTCTTAGCGTTGTCCCGTCTCCCCAGCCGATGAGCTACGTCAATTCCTGCAACTGCTTTGGATTCTAGATCAGGTGCAATTTTGTTACGTATAGCCAAGATGATCTCTTTCAGATCTTCATTCTCCTTCTCAGGGACTCCATGAAGCCGAAGGCACCATCTTCGTTTGTAGCGCTCTGCATCAGCGACACGTTCCTGTAGATATTTTAGTTTTGCCTCCAACTTTTCAGTTTTGTTCTTCAACATTGTATTCTCTTTTTTTAGGTCATCAATTTCACCATGCAGTCACAGGCCCGCCCGCGGGCCCGTTTGAGCCTAATTAATAATAATAATAATAATGAATTCAATTTATAACGCACTTTTCATTAATGAAAATCTCAAAGTGCTACAAGGAGCAACAGAATTAAATGACAATAAAACAGACAATAAAACAAATAATAAAACATTTAAAATCAATAACAATATCAGCTAAGATCAAAAGTAGAATCATGAGGAGGTAGAGTATGCTCGGTCGAAAAGAAAGGTCTTCAAGTCGCTCTTAAAGTCAACCACAGACTGTGGGGCTCTTAGACAGTCAGGAAGAGAGTTCCACAGGCGGGGGGCAGCCACACTGAAAGCCCGGTCTCCCATGGTCCTTAATTTGGTTCTCGGAATGTGAAGGAGATTGCTGTTCTGTGACCGCAGCGAACGGGTGGATGAGTATGGAATAAGAATGTCCTTCAGATAATCTGGTGAAGTTCCGTGTAAGCATTGATGTGTAATGAGAGCAGTTTTGTACTGAATTCTGTAGGCGACAGGAAGCCAATGAAGGTTATGGAGAATTGGCGTAATATGTTCAAATTTACGAACTCTCAACAAGATCCTTGCTGCACTGTTTTGAATATATTGAAGTTTCTGAAGGTTTTTGCCAGGGATTCCAATAAACAGGGAGTTGCAGTAGTCGAGCCTGGAGGAGACAAAAGCATGGACGAGCTTCTCAGCATCGGAAAAAGTTAGGGATGGGCGAAGTCTGGAGATGTTTCGAAGATGGAAGAAGCAAGTTTTAAACAGATGCTTAATGTGATTTTCAAATGTAAGATTGGAGTCCATTTTTATTCCAAGATTAGTAACAGAGGTGGAGAGGGGGATGTCTTGTCCAGAAAAGGAAAGTCTTGTTATAGGAGATGTTTGTACCTGGTGAGGGGTGCCAATCAGTATGGCCTCAGTCTTGGAGCAGTTTAATTGAAGAAAGTTCTGATTCATCCATGCCCTAATTGCCTCCAGGCAGGCAGAGAGGGCAGTGAGTGAAGATGGAGATGACAAGGTGGAAGATGAGGATGCTCCAGTCCTGATGTAAAGCTGTGTATCGTCGGCATAACAGTGAAAAGAAATGTTGAACTGATTAATAATTTGACCTAAAGGCAGCATGTAAAGGGAAAACAGCAGGGGCCCCAGAACCGACCCCTGAGGGACACCACAGGAGACACAAACTGTCTGGGACGTGGCGTTGCCAAGACTAACACATTCCAGCCTATTGGAGAGGAAAGATTTGAACCAGTCCAGGACTGTGTCGCAGAGACCGACCTCCACATGAAGACGGTGGAGGAGGATATTATGGTCCACAGTGTCGAAGGCTGCAGTGAGGTCAAGGAGGACAAGGATGGAGGGAGAGCCAGTGTCAGCAGCCAAGAGGACATCATTGGTAACCCTCAGCAATGCAGTCTCTGTACTGTGAGCTGCCCTAAATCCAGACTGGAACTTCTCATACAGGGAGTGTTGTTGTAGGTGGTCCTGCAGCTGAGCAGCAACAGCTTTTTCCAGCACTTTAGACAGAAAAGGGAGGTGTGAAATTGGGCGGTAATTAGAAAAAATGTCGGGATCCAAATTAGATTTTTTCAGAAGAGGCCTAATGATGGCGGTTTTTAGAGGCAGTGGAACATGACCAGATTGTAGAGACTGATTTATTATTTGAGTGATAAGTGGGCCTATTGCAGAATGATTGGTTTTTATGAGAGAAGAGGGGAAAGGATCCAGGGCGCAGGATGAAGGCTTCATTTTCTTGATGATGGCCTCCACCTCACTCTGAACAACTTCGTCAAAGCTGTTTAGGGTCCCAGAATGCAGACGGGTGGGTGCATGTGTTAAATCGTGATTTCCCAAATATGGAAGCTTTGTAAGTTCTGACGCTGTAAAACTCTTCCATAGGCTCTCTGCTTTTGATTGACACCAATTTCGACCAACTGAGTGTAACTTTTCGGTCACTAGAGCCAATCAAATCCCAGAGAGTCACCAAGCAAAAATCCACCCTCCCCCTCTTCCCCCACGTGGGTTCTTGTCCAATCAAATGAGACGCCGATTCTGACGTCACAGACTTGTAGCCAATCAAATTCCCGTTGTATAGACATGTCACATGCCATGGTTTGAGTTACACGAGGGGTCTAAAATTCACTGCGCAACAGAATCATTCAGCTGCCTGCGCCGTGCTTCAAAGGGTGAGCGCCTCTTTGTTGACTTTATGCATGCCTCTTCTGACTTTTATCACTCTTTAGCCATGGATAAATGCCATGGAAACATGAAACACAAGCTTTAGAACTTGATTTACAAGGAAAAAGTGTTTCTTTTCTGACGAAGGAGCCGTTTCTCCTTCTGTGTGTGCTGTGTGTGTGTGTGTGTGGGGTGTGGGGTGTGTGTGTAGACTTTGAAGCACAGAGCCCCTGTGGTGCTATTGTTGAGCCATTGTTGAGCCATTGTGAAGCTTTGTGTGTTATCTGGGGGTGTTGGGACTGCAGGCAGCTGACCTGTGGAGGAAATGTTCTCTTGTGATTTACAGTATACAGGTGGTCCTCGACCTACGAGCGGCCTGCTGACATGTTACAGTTACTGTATTTCTATCAGCTTGAGAGTAAATATATGAATGGAACAGATGTAAGCTTTCAATAGACAGTCATTCTGAAGTATGTTGAAGTATTCAGAAGTATTCAGACATTTGAAGTTGGCATAATACAGGTGTTACCCATGATGGTACAGTTTGGGTATGTTTGGATTTATTGCTGTCCGCCTGAACATGCACATACAAAAACAGGCACAAAATCCTCAATTTTTATGCTATTGACTTCAAATTTGAAACTGTATTAGTAAATACTTCACTGTTTAGGCTCATATGAAATTCAAATCAACATCTTCTTGTATCAGTGTGCAGGTGCTTGACACATATAAACATTTTCAGGCGAGGCAAGAAAAACGCTTTATTTCTGTGTGCTCTCACTTCAATAAATACAAAATAATAACAGATACAACAAATTTGACTGCTGAAACAAAAAATTCAAAGTGTTATCTTTACAAAGACACCAACCATTTTCTTGTACTCCATACGGTTCAAGAACAGCTTCTAATTTAATTTGGGTATGTCTTTTTTAGGCGTTTTTCGCTTTTTTGAGGCGAATGCTAAGAGGTTTTTAACTCAATAGCTGTTTTATTATCTTTGATGTCAGCTTTTACCTCCTCCACTCTGTCGTTCACCGCTTTCAAAATGGCGTGTAAAGTAGGCTGTGCCCCATCTCCACAACTTTTTTTTGCATTTGGGCTGTTAACTGGAAAATCCGGTAATGGCAAGATATCGTCATCCAGGTTCAGATCAGAATATTTATTTTCATCACAGTACAGTAGTTGTGTTCAGTGCTCGCCTTCAACGGTTTGACTGGAGACCTGGACTTCCTTTTGTTATCTTCTTTTTTTCTTTTGCCGCTCGGAGAAGTATATTCAATAAAATAACAAATTCCCCATATTGTCATTTCAGGATATTTTTTGCAAGGTTGATCAAGAAAGAGAGCTATAATCGATGTTTATGTTGAGGCCAACTCATGTAGTGTTAGGGAAGTGGTGAGTTTACAGGAATTCAACTCAGTTCAGAGCAGCTGTTGTGATCTGAGATCCACCATAAACCAGATTTATTTTCACTGTGGCTGTCATCAAGCCTGACTTGACGAGGGACACATCCAACTACATCTGAGTCATTTCCTGCATATATACAGGTAGTCCTCGACTTACGAACAAGTTCCGTTCCTACGCACCGTTTGTAACACGAAATTGCCGTAAGTTGGAGTACATACAATTTTTTTTAAATAAATAAATGTACAGTACTGTACAGTTACCAAGCACTTATCCTATCCTAACACAGTTTTTAAAGACGAAGGAGTGAGTTGAATCGTCTCCCTCCTCCCTAGCAGGCTCCATTCACATAAAGGGAGCTAGCTGGCTAACTACAGTAGCTTGCTGTACGTGGCCTACCTCCATCCGTCCGTCCATCCAATATTTGTTTACGACGTAAAACCGCCGTCAGCTCAGTCCATCTGCCGTCCATCTGCCGTATTCCATTGTAAAACCGCTGTCAACCTCTGTCCAGAGCGTTTACTGTATTTTCCGGACTACAAGTCGCAGTTTTTTGCCTAATTTGCATGCCTTGCGACTTATAGGGGGCCGAGATGGTGTAGAGGCAGGGCAGCCGGGTCAGGACCAGAAGGTCTCGGGTTCGATCCCCGGTCACGGCATATGTCGTTGTGTCCCTGGGCAAGATACTTAACCCCGAGTTGCTCCCAGTAGGACAGGCAGCGCCTTGCAAGTCAGTCTACCGCTACCGGTGTATGAATGTGTGTATGAATGGGTGGATGGTTGGTACTGTGAAGCGCTTTGGGGCCCCTCAAAGTGGGCTGGAAAGCGCTATATAAGTAAGCTCCATTTACCATTTATAGAGAGGTGAGACTTGTTTATGGATTTTTTCCCATATTTTTAGACTAATTTTTGGCTCAGATATGACCGTTTTTCATTTTGGCAAAAAAAATGGTGCAGTACCACTTTCGGGCGCTAGGGGTGCAGCACCACTTTTGTCCGCTAGGGTACACTGACCGTTCCCACCTCATGTGTCCGACGGCAGCCTCTTCTGGTCGGACTGACTCTGTCGCAGCCCGGCCTCTTGCTCTGGAGCTCTGACACTTCCAGAGAGTCCACCGACAGTTTCCAGCTCATGTGTCCGCCGGCAACCTCCTCTGGTCGGACACACTCTGTCGCTGCCCGGCCTCCTGCTCTGGAGGTAAGAACTACGAAACCACAGGACAGACTTTGATGAAACTTACAGAAAGTAATTACTAGGTGGTCATTTACAAACTGTTAGCTGTAGGAGATGTTTAGAGCTAAAAAAAATCGATCTTTTAGCATCGTTGTTTGTTAGCGGTTAGCAGTGCTGGGCAACGCTAATCCAAAAATTAGTTCCGCTATTTCTACCCCAGCATGCTGGAAATGTCAGAGGGATAAGGGCACATTAGTGCATGTGCTTTGGGAGTGTCCAAATATTCAAGAGTACTGGTCATTAATTCATGAAGTTTTGGAGAGGATAGTTGGCCAGAATTTACCCTTTTGTAGGAAGCTATATATTCTTGGGGATTCATCACCACTGGTCCACTTGCCCTCCTCCATTTCGCAATGGGTACAGACAGCTATTATGCTGGGGAGGAAGTTGCTGGTGGGAGAGTGGAAAAGTTCATCTATACCTTCGTTAATTCATTGGTATAGATCCCTGGGCAAACTTGCTGCATTAGAAAGATTATCTTATAGATTGGTGAATAGAGTTGAGGAATACAACAAAAAGTGGTCCCATTATCTGTTGTATGTGGGTTAAATGACATCTCCAGCTTATCTTTAGTTTGCAGATAAAATTACACTGTAAATATATTATTACTTAAAGGTTTCTGGGGTTAGGGCTATTTGATTTAATGTATATATGCAACTTTATGGTTATTGGTAGAGTGTGTTATTGTGATTTTTATTTTTTTATTTTATTTATTTGTCTTTTCTATTATTTTCTCTATTAAATAATTTCATTATTGTATTGACACATGCTATGAGATTCCAGAAAAATTACTATTTATTAATGTTTGTTACAGTATACGTATAAGACTGGAATTGTTGTATAATTTTCGTTATGAAAAATCAATAAAAATTTTGAATCATAAAAAAAAGTTCCGCTATTTCTAAAGCACTTATTAATTTATTTAGGTCCGCAATTTCAAAAGCGCTTATGTATTAGCAATGCTAGCGGAAGCTAATGCTAACACGCTAACCACCATTTTGAACAGGGCAAATGGCGAACTACTTTTTTTAATCCAGCAGATTTGACCATTTCGTGAACCGGTTAAGCTCAGAAAAACCTTGTGCTATAAAGTCAGCTAAGAAATATATTTTTTCTCAGCAAAGAAATAATTGTTTTTACCGTGTTTTCTTGGAAAGTCCTTAGCTTCTGTGGCCGCCGCCATTTTGAAGAGGGCAAATGGCGAACTACTTTTTAAAATCCAGACGCGTCGCGTAGGCCACTGAGAAACATCCATAAGTTCACCCTCCATGTTAAAAACTCTTCGTCTGACTCTTCAAAAACAAGCAATAAGGCTGCAGAGTAACACACTGGCTGCTAACTGCGCTCTCTCTAGCCAAGAGACTGAGGGGGACACTTTTTTGTCACGGACCACATCCGACGCTGATAGGATATGGTCTGTTAGCAGTCGTCCGGCTGGTATCCAATAGCTATCGCTATTGGATATCCAATAGCGATAGCTATTGGATATCCAATAGCTATCGCTATTGGATACCCAGCTATTGGATACCCAGATAAGGAACATGCGTCGGTTGTTAAAAGAGTGGGATGATACTAGCGAGAATGAACACTATCGTCTCAAAGGCCTTCTGACCTCAGAAGTGGTGGAGAACACGCGTCGGTTGTTAAAAGAGTTGGATAATACTAGCAAGAATGAACAAGATTTTCAAACTGACATACACCGAAATGTTGGTACCAGTTGGAACAGTGACTCAAAATGGTTTAAAGGGAGCCCCGCCCCTGAAGCACCTCAGATTGAAAAATCTGAGACAAGCAACGAACCACAAAAGGTAGGTGTTCACTCTCTAAGAGACCCACAACGGTTCAGATCGAACCAGGTGGGTGAAAACCAAGGTCCATCGGTGGGTGGACTTCAAAAGAAATTGAAGGATGAGGACCTATACTCATGTAACTATGCGTGGTCCCAACAGAAACCCCTGAGCCTTGGAACTGCACCTCCCGCGCCTCGAACTGAACAGTTCGAGACAGGCAAAGAGTCACGAATGTCCCGGAATAATGGCCCAACACCTCTATGCTCGGAAGAGACAGAGGAAGTAAGTAGTTTGTCAGTAGATTTGAATGTTACTGTGCTTGACCAACCTGATACAATGAGTGGCGTTATCATTGATAATGACACTATCAACATTGACCAACCTGGAGCGATGTGTAGCACTGTCTTTCACAAAGACTCAGAGCACACAAATAACTCAGCGCACACTACTACCAACATTGCCATGGATGTTGACAGCAAACCAATTGCTGACACACAACAACATCCTGAAGGTCATGATGCTGACAGCCAACAAGATGCTGACAGTAAGCAAGATTACACAGACAGAGTCACACGTGAACAGAAACGTGGGCCAAGACCTGTGAGGTTTCTGTGTAACTTTATACAAAGGGGGGTGGCTAAGAAAGCTTACCTGCCTATCACACTGGAAGGTGTCCTTGAGCGTGAAGCCCTCCTGGATGGTAGTTCTGATATAACCATTATGTCGGCCAAGCTGTTCGAGGAGCTGAGGACCGCCGCTAACGGTGTTGACAGGCAAATACCCTTTGAGAAATGTGCTATTGAGCTACAGGGTCTCGCAGAGACGAGAACAACCCTAACAGCTATGGCTATGGTTCACATGCAGATTGGCGAAATGACACTACGCCACCCGGTGTACGTGTCTAAACTTGACTCATTCCCATTTTTGGTTGGCCAAGATTTTATAAACCGCTTCGGCGCGATTATAGATTATGGTCGACGGAAAATGTGGAGCACAGTGAGAAAACCCCTGCCAATAAAAGTGCTTCCTAGTTGCGATACAGACTGCCTAACCGCAGGTACCGCAGAGGACACAAGGGACTGCTCATCCGAGGACGAGAGCCCGGTAAGTGAACCTTCAACTACAGGTGAGACAGAAGAGACCCAAAAGTTGGACCAAACTCTGGCCCAACAAGAGAACCTCCTCTGTGAGCTGACACATTCAGCACTCCCTGACCACTGCCTACCACAGGTAGTGAAAGGTGTGAGATCCACGGATCCCACACCGAAGACGCTGTACTGTCCTCTGGGACAGGTAATTCGGCAATCAACCAAGCTTTCGATGAAACCTTGGTTCAAGGGCATCTGAGTCCAGAAAATGACAGTCAACCAAACGCTGACAGTCACTTGGACATCATTGTTGCAGATTACGAGGACCCCTCATCAGACAAGAAGGGGGCAAACTCACATTACCTACCACAGGTAGAGAAAGGTGTGGAGATCCAAGGACCCCACACCGAGGTTGCTGTACTGTCCCCTGGGACAGGTAAATCGGCTATCAGCCAAGTCACCTCACTCATCCACACAATCTATATATATAGAGATATCCAATAGCTGTCGCTATTGGATATCTCTCCTCGCGTCAAAGTCAAAGTCAAAGTCAAAGTCAACTTTATTGTCAGATCTGCAATATGTACAGTGCAGGACATACACAGGACCGAAATTGCGTTTCTCTCAGTCCCTCGGTGCAACAGTAAACATCTAAACATTGAAACACTGAAACATATAATAATAGACATAAGCATAAAATAGTAAACCTAACACTGTCCTGAGTTTTTTGCATAGTGGTATAAGAGTATGAAAATTTACACCAACTCTAAAACTAAAACATTAAACATTTAATGAACATAATATTGTCCTGAGTTTTTGCATACTAGTATAAAAAAAGAGTATAAAAAGTATAACTAAAATAAACTAAAGGTTTCTAGCATTGACATTTGCAAAGTGGCAAAGCAGCGTATGAGTCAATGTACACAGTATATGTATGAGGTAGTAGTTGATGTTGTTGTAGAGGCAAAAAGTGGCATATGCAGTAAGGCACATTGGGCATCCCTAAATAAGACCGTTCAGAGCACACTGTATATGTACCAGCAGTGGTGTAGATATTAGAGTAGTGTAAATAAATGTAAACAGTAGTAATTACATGTAAGCAGTAGTAATAAAAGTAAACAGTATTAATAAATGTAAACAGAGAATGTAAACAGTATTATGATTATAGGCAGTGATGTAATACAGACATTAGTGCAAGTATGAGAAGTAGTGCAAACTGTATGAGCACATGACCGAGAGTTTAGTGATTAACCCGTTTGATGACACAGAGTCTAGTGTTAAAAACTTTGTGTTGAGTGATAATATGTGAGAAAGTTTTAGTGTTAAGGCAGTTCAAATGGGAGGGGAGGCAGAGCAGGCAGAGTGTTTAGCATTCTGACTGCCTGATGAACAGAGCTGTCTCTCAGTCTGCTGGTTCGAGCCTGGAGACTCCTCAGTCTCCTCCCTGATGGCAGCAGTCTGAAGCAGCTGTGTAGTGGGTGTGTGGGATCACCTGCCATGCGGTGGGCTTTCCGATTGAGGCGTTTGCTGTGTAAGTCCTGCAGTGAGGGCAAGGAGGTGCCCACGATCTTCTCAGCTGCTCTCACAATGCGCTGGAGGCTCTTGCGGCATGATGCAGTACATGCACCAAACCACACAGTGATGCAGCTGGTCAGGACACTTTCTATGGCACCTCTGTAGAAGGTGCTCATGATGGGGGTTGAAGCTCCAGCCCTTTTCAGCTTGCGGAGAAAGTAGAGACGCTGGTGAGCCTTCTTTGCCAGTGCTGCAGTGTTCCTGCTCCAGGACAGGTCCTTTGAGACGTGCACTCCCAGGAACTTGGTGCTGTCTACTCTCTCCACTGCGGTGCTGTTGATGGTCAGAGGGGGATGTTGGGCATCCCTCTTCCTGAAGTCCACAACAATCTCCTTTGTCTTCTCCACGTTGAGAGTGAGATTGTTGTGTCCGCACCACAAGGCCAGGCGGCTCACCTCGTTCCTGTAGTCCGTCTCATCGTTGTTGCTGATGAGACCTACCACTGTTGTGTCGTCCGCAAACTTGATGAAGTGGTTGGAGCTGTACGATGGTGTGCAGTCGTGTGTTAGCAGGGTGAATAGAAGGGGGCTCAGCACACATCCTTGTGGGGCCCCTGTGTTCAATGTGATGGTGCTAGATGTGTTACTCCCGATCCGTACTGTCTGTGGTCTCCCGGTCAGGAAGTCTAGCAGCCAGTTACACATTGAGGTGTTCAGCCCCAGACTGTCCAGTTTAAGGATGAGCTGTTGGGGGATGATGGTGTTAAATGCCGAGCTGAAGTCGATGAACAACATTCTAACATAGGAGTCCTTCGTGTCCAGATGTGTGAGAGCTGTGTGAAGGGCAGAGGAGATGGCATCGTCGGTTGAGCGATTAGGTCGGTATGCAAATTGGAAGGGATCCAGGGAGTCAGGGAGGACAGATGTGATGCTTTTCATGACTAGCCGTTCAAAGCACTTCATCAGGATGGGGGTGAGTGCTACTGGGCGATAGTCATTGAGGCATGCGGGCGTTGCCTTCTTTGGGACAGGGATGATGGTGGTGGCTTTGAAACAGGTGGGGACGATGGCCTGGCTCAGTGAGATGTTAAAGATGTCCGTGAAGACCGCTGCGAGTTCCCAAGCGTCATACTGAAAACCTTTTAGTCCACGTCCACCTATAGTGTGGGCCCGCCCCGTGTCCATATATTCCAACAACACGGTAGGCACTTCCTCTTTTCATCATTCATCCATCTACAGTACTGAAGACCGACCGAAGAAATTAACAATGCCAAGAATTGTCCAGCATGCGAAATCTCCACCATGAGAAGCTTTGACAAGCACCAGATGTGTGTGGAATGCCTGGGACCACAGCACGCGGAACTGGACAACCCTTGCCGCATCTGTGCCCGCCTGCCGGACGGTGAGCGGGAATGCCGAGTAACCCGGTTCGGGCCCCCCAGAAAGGAGGAGTGGGCACAGAGGGATGAGACTCCGGTGGACCAGGCCGTCGAGTCAGAGGCCGGAGGTGAGTCAGACGGCTCCCCTGACCGCGAGGATGGAGGCAGCGACCGAAGTGCAGCCCCATCCCTCCTCGAGAGCATGGTGCCGTTGGACAAGGAGCGCGAGTGCGTGTGCTCGGAGCTTCCCCTCCCACCGAGGCCAGTGACCACGCCACTCCCAGCTCTGGGCGCGCTTCTGCAGGAGCTGCCCGCCATCATCAAGGAAGTAGCAGACACGAAAGGCCTGTGCGTCCCGACTCCTCCCCCGCCCACGTCAGACAACCTGGCAGGAAGGTTCGGCACCCCGTCACCCCAGCGCCCTGACTCAATCTGGCCCGCTTCCCAGCCGTGACATCTCACTGGGACGAAGGTACAGCAGAGCCCGCCAAAATGAAAGCACCAGTTTCTGCGTTCGCTCCGATAACGAAGGTGGAGGGCTTTACTGAGCAGGGTTTCCCATCAGTGCCCCCCCTGGAGCAGGGACTCACGGAGGTGTTCGGAGCGAGGACCACCAAGATGGACCAGAAACCGGTCCCGCCCGGGAGGCACGACCAAACCATCTTGCAGCTGTCGAACAGGGCTCACCAGTGCTCTGTCCAAGCTGCGGCGGCCAGCAACAATATTGCACAATGCACTCCTCGCCTTTCACATCTCAAAACGGCTCAAGGAGACAGACCTGTCTGAGGGAGTGAAGAGCTCACTGTGCATTGCCGCTGATGTGATTTTGAATCTGTGCGCCGCATCCACCGCCTGCCTGTCGCGCATGACTGTGTGGATGAAGATGATCCAGCGCACCACATGGCTTCGACACGCCCCATCTCTGCCTGACAGGCTCCAGAAGGACCTCCTCGAAGGGGCGCTGACACCTGTCCTTGTTTGGGACAAGCCTCATGGACCTGCTGGACAGGTCCAAAAAGAGAGAGGAGGTGTCTGAAACTGTGCATAGTTTGATGGCGTCACACCCGCCCTCCCGTTGCCCCGACAGATGGAGAGACCGGCGCCATCAGAGACAGCAGTACCGGTGCTCCACGGTGACAGCAGCAACTCCTCGTGCAGCTCCGTCGCCGACCCCTCCCAGCAGAGAGCAGCGACATCAGCACCGCCAGCCAGGTGCTGCCCAGCGCTTCCAGAGGGGCCGCCAACAGATGCAGAGCTAGGGGAGTCAACAGCAGTACCAGCAGCCACGCAGACATCAGCACAGAAAATGTCTCGTTGCAGGAGGTGTGTGTAATTCTGTAAAATGTTGTTGTGTAATAAAACACAAAAGTGAGCAACAGAACAAATCTTCTCATGTTTCGAGCTTGTCTGTGGGGTCGTGTGGCCCCCCAGCGGCTCTGGTACGCACACTTCCCACCAATGGTGGGATGTAACTAAGTACAAATACTTTGTTACTGTACTTAAGTACATTTTTCATGTATCTGTGCTTTACTTAAAGACCGTGTAAAGTGAAATTAAATTTGTGTTTTTATTTTGTCACACGGCATAAATATGTGTTATTAATCACCCATATAAATCTGACTGATTAAAAACATTGATTTCCTTATAAAATTAAGTCTCAAAAATCATGAAAAAACTTGATTTTGCCTTGCTCTAGAACGCTGGGGGCGTGTCGCACGTGGGCGTGATTTCAGCGCTGTACTGCGCCATGTCCAGCCCCCTTCAGAGCTGAGCTGTGTGGGGAGGCATACGGGGGAAGCAGAGATCACCTGCTCTGTTTTTATCTGAGTTCTGGCTTCCAGCAGCTCCTTTTTCCAAGAGTTACGCTGTTTTTAGTGCACTAACAACTCTGGTTATGTTTTTAAAGTTGAGGACACATAACTCCGCTGTTATAATCAGCGCTATTTTAGAAGATGAGCGGACTCGCGGTCCGAACCGGTCACATCGCATGCGGGGTCTGATCGACACACACACACACACGCGCGCGCGCGCGACTGATCGCCTCTCACTCACTCACACACACACCGCGCGCGCGCGCGACCCGGTCACATGCATGCGGGGTCTGATGATGATCGCCTCTCACTCTCACACACACGCGCGCGCGCGCGACCCGGTCACATGCGCATGCGGGGTCTGATCGCCACACACACACGCGCGCGCGCGACCCGGTCACATGCATGCGGGGTCTGATCGCCACACGCGCGCGCGCGCGGGGGGGGGCGGAGGTGCGCGGAGGTGCAGGTGGCATGTGGTCGCTCCAGCAGCACGCCAGTACTGGAGGGAGACGGTCGGTAGCGAGTGAACGGCTCCACCGAAGAACGCATTTATAACGGCTGGAGCTGCAGGGGGTGGGGCTTGTGACCGCGTGACGAAACGCGGTCACATTTAAACCACGCCTAAAAAATCCTGAAAGAGAAATGTGTTTATACACAGTTTGATCTATAACTCCAAAATTAATTGAGCTACAATTTTGAGACTTTTTACTCATTTACAAGATTACAATTACGACATTTATAATGTTTATTGAAGAAAATGTTGAAATTCACTTTACACGGTCTTTAAGTAGAATTAAATGTAGGTACTTTTACTTTTACTCCACTACATTTTACATGAAGTATCTGTACTTTCTACTACACTACATTTTTATAATGTGTTGAGTTACAAGTTACATTCATGTTGCAGCTTTTGCAGCTTTTTAATTTGTTGTTAGTTTGAAAGTAACTTGATACAGACAGATAGTAACAGACTCTTCCACTGGTACATTTTCATCTTTAAATCACTTCTTGGTCTGCTGCCCTCATACATCTCCTCCTACATGTCTTTGCGTGAGTGCAGCTACAGCGTGCGCTCTCAGGACATGATCACCTGCAGTGTTCCGTCAGTGAGGACTGAACTTGGAAAAAGGGCCTTCTCCTACTCTGCTCCTGCTTCATGGAATATCTTACAAAAAGATCTGAAGCTCTCGGCCCTGACCTCTCTAAATGGTTTTCAGAATCTGTTGGAATCCTGGCAAAAACCAATGCAGATTTGTTCCTGTTTTTGATTTTGTACATCTACCTTATAATGTTTTTGCTAGTTTTTCTTTTTCTTTTGTTTATTGTTTAATGTATTTGTATTTGTATCATTGCTGTTCATCATTCTTTAGTTTGTAGTAGGTCGCTTTCGTAAATGAGCCCTCGAGGCTCAATAAGATTTACCTGACTAAATAAAGGTTGAATGAATGAATGAACTGATGTTGAGAGGGGAGTTGGTCCATTGAATCACTGCAAAGTGGACAGGTAACATTAGACCCACCTTCAAGAAGAACTGGGCCACTGGCCTCTTCTGATGAAATGAGGGAAAGACTGAGGTGATGGTTTTTGGAAGCTCCACTGAGACTCCCAATGTCAATGTTGGTTCCTTGGCCCAGTATATCAGACCTATTGTTACAAACTTGGGGGTCAAAGTTAGCCTGGCCCTCGCCTTCCTGCACAGCTCCGCTCAATTCTCATTTCCCTTCACTGCACAGTCTGGGACTTGTCCCATAGACAACGATATCTCCGGTAGATTTTTGACCGGACCAATCAGAGAGCAGAAGGCGGAGTTTTGAACGATGTCGACTGACGTCGTCATTCAAAATGGCTGCCGCCACGAAGGAATTTTCATCAAAACAAGGTAAAAAACTATTATTTCTCTGCTGATAAAAAATATATTTCTTAGCTGACGTTATATCAGAAGTGTTCCTGAGCTTAACAGTTCCTAAATCAATTCACGAAATGGTCAAATCTGCTGGATTTAAATAGTTTCGGTTTGACATTTTCCAAACAGCCTCGGGTGCGCTACGAAAATAAATGATAAAAAATCGAATTTTATCTCAAATGGTTAATCTAGGCCAACAGTCATTAAATTAAAGACATATAATTACACACTGGTAGCAGAAAAAATATCCACCGAGTGGTTTCTGAGCAATTTATCTGATAGCCTGGACCTCGCCAGGCTAAACTAACAAAACTCCGCCTTCTGTTCTCTGATTGGTCCATTCAAAAATCTCCAGGAGAAATCGTTTTCAATGGGAAGAATGCCAGACCCTAGTCTGAAGCGAAGTGAAGGACAGGGTGTGGTTTTAACCAGGCTAGGTCAAAGTCGAAGCTGGACTAAAATTTGAAAACCACATCAGAGCAGTTCTTAAAACTAGTTTTTTCCATCTGAGGCAGCTGGCTAAGGTGAAGCCGATTCTTTCTAAGCAACATTTTGAAACAGTAGTTCACGCATTTGTGACCACGGTGGTGTTTTTGTGCTGATTCGTGAAACAGGACACTTTTCACCTTTTGGGTTTTTATTGTTTGAAAACAATAATTGTTCTTTATTACACACACAGAAAAAAGTGTTTTGTGCATTGAACAAACATGACCAGTCAGTCTGGGCCTTTTTACCGCAGTCTGTGGTAAACAACAGTCAGCTCTTCTTTTTCCACTGGGGTGAAGAAGCCTGGATTGTGTCAGAGGCAGCTGAGAAGTTAAGCTAACTTCTGCTTCCTGTCCCTAATCGCGGACAATGTCCTCGGCTGTCCAGTCTGTCCAGCTTGCCTGGGGACAAACCTGTTCTTGGACCAGGCCTGACCCTGCGGTGCGCGGCCGCGTGGCTCTGAGGTGGATGGAGCTCTTTGCTCACCGGAGTCCAGGTTTTGCCTCTTCAGAGCAGGTCTGAGAGGGAGCGAGTGCTGTCTCTGTGGCGCGTTCCTGTGCCCACTGGAGTCCCTCTGGTGTAAGAACTGCCTTCTGGGCAGACCCTCACGCATGGCCTCCTCCTGCTTGCGCCTCTGGTCGCAGCAGTGCTGGATTTTTTTCCAGTGCGCCCCCGAACAAACCTGAGGGCTCCACCGCCTGGTGGAGGAACGCAGAGTGTTGGCTCTCGGGCAGCTCTGTCAGTGTGAGCCACAGTCTCTGTGCCACCACCAGCACAGCCATGGCCTTACCCTGTGCAATTGCTGCAGCACACGTCAGGCGGAGGATGAAGTCAGCTGTCCTTCGAGTTCTCCAGCGCGTCAGCAGCCTGCTTTTTCGAAGACGACTGCTGGAGCTCCTGCAGCTTGTAACGTGATGGTGGTGTGTGTAGGAGGAGAACTAGCTTAGCATTAGCAACATGTGTTCCGGCGTAGCTTGGAAAAGAGCAAAAGAATGTTGATTCCCACTGGTACTTTATTACATTACTTATAAAACCATACAATGCCAGGTCTCCACGGCGCTAAGTCCAATATTCATACATGAATATATAGAAGATAGTCCGTATATCACCACTTCGTTACTAAGGTTGAGCAGGGCAGCTAACGTGTACACACAATCAGGCTCCCAGCTACTCTCTGCTGACTTCTGTGGTGAGTCATGACATATCAAATATGAAGGAGGCACCCTCTTGTGCTTTGGGAAGGTACTACAACTGCAGTATACATACGACCGTTACAAGTTTTTCAGCCTAATAAGCCTGGAGCATGGACGCCATGTTGAGGGCACGTGCGGCGAGGCCTTGGTCCCTGTAGCTCTTCTCCTGCTGGAGCGCTGTCGTGCGGCACTGCTTGCTCGGGAGCGTTGGTTTCGAGCCGGACGTTTTTGGCGCCAAATATTTTGCCAGTGTCTCGTCCATCGGCGGCATGCGGGCCATGCCCGCTGCCTCTGTGTTGTCGACGTCCAGGAACTGGGCTAAATGCAGGGAGAGTGGAGCCTTCGAGGCCGCCCATGAGCGGGTCAGCTCGGTCAAAAAGTCCGGGAACAAAGGCATCTTGTGTCTCGCCTGTTGCCTGTTGCCTTCCCAGAAAGTAGCTGCCAGCTAGTCTGGTTTGTTGTTGGTGGGATGGGGGTTCGGGCCAGCTCACCTTCAGCGTTTCGGCTGCCCTGCGGCACAGTTCGAGCAGGGCCGTGGAGGAGCCGTCCGCCTCGCCCTGAGCTGGGGTAGCTCCCTGGCAGGAGTCCACGGAGTCCCCGTCGTCTCCCTGTTCCTCGTCCACGTCCGACATGTCGCACGAGGCCGCGAGGGAACCTTCGTCTGACTGAAGGAACTCCTGTGAGTCGAAGTGATGCCGGGCAGAGCTTTCCCCCATCTCCTCGTCGAGGTCCGCTCTGCTCCCCCAGGACCGGGCCGAGGTCCCCTCCATCGCGTCGGCCTCGAGCTCAGCTGAGGGCCTGAGCGGTTTGGGTGGGAGCGGGTTCTTCGTCGCGCCTGCCTTCTTCATCGTCTTGGCCACGAGCTCCACGCGCCTCTCCCTCACAGCCAGGCGGAGCTGGCTGCAGTGTGTGCACGCGTCTGGGTCAGTTAGGCCAGCCTTAGCATGAACCATACCCAGGCACACGGGGCAGGCCTCATGGGTGTCCGAAGCGGCGATGATGAATCTGCAGTCGTTCGGGCAGGGCCGTGACCCGGGGCTAGCCGGTCCTGTAGCCTTGCCCGAGTGCTTTGACTTCCTTTTTGCCTTCTCGGGAGCCATTCTTGGTGGTGGAAGGCGTCGAATGTTAGCCGAGCTGTTCGACGAAGGCGCCTCTTTTGTTAGACGGAGCTAACTCGTTGCAGTTCGCGGGACGGTGCTCTCTCGTAATGCCTTGGGTAGGGAGCGTGCTCACCTCCGGTCAGGCAGTTTAGCCAGAGAGAAGAAAATCCCACGAAGAGTTCAGAAGAGTTCAGCTTCAAGCGAATGGTGAAGTGCGTAAAGGAGGCCAAACGTGAGGCGTACTCCGTCTTTATACCAGAGGGGCGTGGCCTCTGGAGACGTAGACGCCTCACTTGCCTTAAAAGGCGTGATTGTAATGCTTCAGGTGAACCGCGCGGTGGCGCAATTCCCATATATACTGTGTTGCACTGCCGTGACCTGACTGAAGGGGAACAGTAGTTCACGCCTTTGTGACCACTCGGCTGGACTACTAACGCACTCTATATAGGAATCAGTGATTCGTGTATCTCTCAGCTTCAGAGGGTACAGAACGCTGCTGCACGATTTTTAACTGGCACACGAAAGTTTGACCACATTTCTCCTGTTTTAGCCTCCCTGCACTGGCTGCCCGTACATTCCAGGATTCATTTTAAAATTATTTTATTTGCTTTTAAAGCGCAAATGGTCTTGCCCCGCCCTATCTGTCCGAGTTGCTGCATCCATACACACCCTCTCGATCCCGCAGGTCATGTGATCAGCTGCTCCTGAGTGTCCCAAAGACAAAACGCAAGCTCAGAGGAGACCGTGCTTTTGCTGTGGCAGCTCCTAAACTGTGGAACAATCACTGGACAAAAAGGCCTAATATCCGGGGAGATACAACAGTATGCAAGTTTACGTATCTGCCACATATCCAATATGTTTCCGGTGCTATACGGGGAGATCTCATCTGTAACAGATCTTAGTACAGGATATCCCACGCATACCCATCTGTGATAGATCCTAGCACTGGATATTTTCTGGATACTCATACATGATAAATCCTAGTATAGTATATTTTCCGGATACACATATGTGATGGATCCTAGTATAGAATATTTTATGCATACCCATACTTGAGAGATCCTAGTATTGCATATTTTTTGGATACCCATATGAGAAAGATCCAAGTATTGGATATATTCCAGATACATATCTGTAAAAGATCCTAGTATTTGATATTTTCCAGATACACATCTGTGGTAGATCCTAGTATTGGATATTTTCTGGATACTCATACATGATAAATCCTAGTATTGGATATTTTCCAGATACACGTCTGTGATAGATCCTAGTATAGAATATTTTATGCATACCCATACTTGAGAGATCCTAGTATTGGATATTTTTGGATACCCATCTGAGAAATATCCTAGTATTGGATATTTTCCAGATACACATCTGTGATAGATCCTAGTATTGGATATTTTCTAGATACCCATTTATGATAAATCCTAGTATTGGATATTTTCCAGATACACATCTTTGATAGATCCTAATATTGGATATTTTCTGGATACTCATACTTAATGAATCCTAGTATTGGATATTTCCCGAGTGAATTTCTGTGATAGATCCTAGTATAGAATATTTTATGCATACCCATACTTGAGAGATCCTAGTATTGGATATTTTCTGGATATCCATATGAGAAAGATCCTACTATTGGATATTTTCCTAATACATATCTGTCATAGATCCTAGTTTTGGATATTTTTTGGATACCCATACATAATAAATCCTAGTATTGGATATTTTCCAGATATACATCTATGATAGATCCTAGTATAGAATATTTTATGCATACCCATACTTGAAAGATCCTAGTATTGGATATTTTTCGGATACACATCTGTGATAGATCCTAGTATAGAATATTTTATGCATACCCATACTTGAGAGATCCTAGTATTGGATATTTTTTGGATACACATCTGTGATAGATCCTAGTATAGAATATTTTA
>JBBPBX010063680.1:0-13585 GCA_038048925.1 Garcialebias charrua | reverse complement strand
TTGATTAGCCCGGTAGCTACGCTTGGCTAACTCTCGGCAAAAACTCACGGACATGTTGGCTTGTAGATTCATAATTCTGGATCGCATGCTCCAGTCCAAGTTCCGCATCTTTTTCAGAGCTCCTCTCTGCACATCCAGCGCTAAAAACTGCGAGTACAAGCTCTCCAAATACTCCTTTTGGAGGTACTGGCAGGAGCCCGACTACAAACGTCCACTCTGCTCAGCCGCCATCTTGTCGATGTCGATGGAGTTGATGAGACCTACACTGTTGGAATGGCTACAGGCAAAGGTGGGCGAATGAACGCTAGGGAGCGCTAAAGCGCTATTCCGCTTACAGTGGACCTAAACTTTTTGTCAGCGTTTTTGTGAATTGACTAACTTTTATAATTCATAAGCGGATTTCTGCTATTTTTATTTAAAATGCAGTACCGCTAATAACTAATTATCTATCAGTAAAAACCAATAAACTTATTTACAAGCTCATAATGCTGCTTGTTTTACCTTTTTCCCCACCGTAAACAGCAGAGAGGAGGAAGGGTTGGAGGGGGGAGGGAGGGTTGGAGGGGGGAGGGAGCAGAGGGGGGGATCTACCATGTAGGTAAATGCCTGGGGATCCCATCAGCATGAGGCCCCGGCCCCGCCGCGCCCCGGCCAGTCACCTAATTCCTAACATTGATCCTGCTTGTTAATCTACATTTAACATAAAAATAATTATAGTTACGATGAAAACAATCATTAAATAAGCAATTTAAAAAACGGTTGATTTCATTATCCCCCTACTAAAAATGGACTATTCCATCTCGACAGCTTCCGGGTTAGAGGTGAACTCAGGGGCTAATTCCGTGGCTAGCTGTTTGTGCTGGGTACTTGGACAAATCCTTAGAAAACCCAGCTGTTTCAAGCCAAATTAACGCGGCCGGAGGATTCTATTTTGTGTTCTGTGTACACCACGCGACGGTGAGTCGTTATTTTCATGTATTTTTATTACTTTTCATTAAATCTGTTGAGTACCTATAGACGCTAACTGTGTCTGCCGGTTGGTTGTGGGTTACTAATGGAAATCCTTAGAAAACCCAGCTGTTTCAAGCCAAATTAACGTGGCCGGAGGATTCTATTTTGTGTTCTGTGTACACCACGCGACGGTGAGTCGTTATTGTCATGTATTTTAATTACTTTTCATTAAATCTGTTGAGTACCTATAGACGCTAACTGTTTCTGCCGGTTGGTTGTGGGTTACTAATGGAAATCCTTAGAAAACCCAGCTGTTTCAAGCCAAATTAACGTGGCCGGAGGATTCTATTTTGTGTTCTGTGTACACCACGCGACGGTGAGTCGTTATTGTCATGTATTTTAATTACTTTTCATTAAATCTGTTGAGTACCTATAGACGCTAACTGTTTCTGCCGGTTGGTTGTGGGTTACTAATGGAAATCCTTAGAAAACCCAGCTGTTTCAAGCCAAATTAACGTGGCCGGAGGATTTTATTGTGCGTTTTGTGTCGACCATTCGACGGCGAGTCGTTAGTTTTATGTATTTGGGTTACTTTCATGTATAAATGCCGTGGCGACACACCCGTGTATTTGAGATTTAAACGTGGTTTTAGGGATTAAAAGATCATTCTATTTTTTGTTAATTTCGTGGCCGAATAGAATATATGTACGTAAAGTATTAAATAAATCCTTTGATTTTTGTAATTTCATCCTTTTAGGATCATTTTTGTTACTTTTGGCAGTGTAGTGCAAATATTGATAACGCTGCCGGCTATATATAAATATATATATATATATATATATATATATATATATATAAAATATATATATAGAAATATATAAATAGCGGATTGGATTAGCTTCCCCTAATTTTCATAAGACATTTGTGCTTTTGAAATTGTGGACCTAAAAAAATTAATAAGCGTTTTAGAAATTGTGGAACTAATTTTTTAATTAGCGGTGCCCAGCTGTGGCTACAGGCATAATAAAAAGGGGCAAAAAAAGCCCATATTTTAAAAAATCCCATCTGGATGGCACTTTGGAAAAAAATGTTTGCTTTTAATGAAAATTTCTAGTAAGCAGAATGTAACCTACAAAGCCCTCAACAACCTAGCTCCAGCTTATATTTGAGATCTCATTGTTCCATATTTTCCTAACAGAGCACTCAGACTGCAGGCTTACTTGTGGTTCCTAGAGTTTCCAAGAGCAGAATGGGAGGAAGATCTTTCAGTTATCAGGCTCCTCTTTTGTAGAAACAACTTCCAGTTTTTGTCCATGAGGCTGACACATTGTCCAGTTTTAAGACTGGGCTTTCCTTTTTGATAAATCCTATAGTTAGGGTTGGCTTGTTATGCTGCCATAAACTTAAACTACTGGAGTACAAATTGACCTAATTTCCTTAAGTGAATTGTTACAATTGAATGGTTTTCATTTGATATTATTTATATCTTAACATGTGATTCTTGACCTGCCATTGTGTATCTGTTCCTCCTTCCTGTTCCTCTCAAACCTAGCCAGTTGAAGCAGATGTCCACTTGTCCTGAGCCTAGTTCTGCTAAGGGTTTCTTCGTCATGAGGGAGTTTTTCCTTTCCACTGTCGCCTTCGTGCTTGCTCAAGATGAGAGTTCTGTGATGGAGTTAAACTCAAAGCAGTCTGCTCCTCAGGTAAATAATGTTGATTTATTATTTTTATTTATAAATGTTTCTGTTCAGTGCCCTAAGATGACTTCTGTTGTGACTTGGTGCTGTATACAGTATATAAATTGAATTGAAATTGAATTGACAACTTATTCTTTACAAACGGCATGACAAGGAAATAATTTTTTGCCATGATGCATCCAAACATTTGTTGGAAAATATTTTTTTTTCTTATTATTTTCTTTCCGAGCAAGACATGAGACAGATGTTGAAATGTGAAACTCACCTTTTGGCAATGTCATAAGAAAGACGTACAATTATCTGTTCTTGAGTGTGTGGAAATAGTTTAAGGGTACATGTATTTGTTCACTGAGCAGTGATTTTTGGGGAATAAAACTAAATGAAAACCACAGAGTGTTTTCAAATTGACTTTTCTTACTCAAAGTTTTATGACAGTAGTTTCAGCCAAGAGATTTTGTTGAAGTTGCAAGAAAAGTAGGACTAAAAAAAACACTGGCATTCATTGTCCTTTGTCACTTTCCTTTCTAAATGTCAAATCTTATTATGCTGTCTGTGTATGCTCCGCTACAAGAGTGGTGTGAAGTCATTTATTTATTTAGTTATCTTCTCCTTCCTAAGAGGGTCTTCCAGGTCCTATGGGTTTCAGGTATGTGCTTCAAGATCAGATGGGTGTACTGACAACTTTTTGATGTTGTGTAAAACTGTTGGCTGATGATGAGTCGAACACCAGAGCACAACTAATCCCCCCGAAGTCTCATGAATGCAAGCATCTGCGTCAGCAAGGTCCAGATGGGACTTTGTGTACACGGATACAGAAATAATTGAAGAAGCCTGTAAAGAATGCAGTTTTAAAAAATGGGTCACACCCATTTTATGCCCACCTACTGTAAATCACTGGTGTTTGCCCTTTTCCAAACACCAAAATCATATGAATATTATTTTACTTAGTTACCACTCTGGTTTCTTGTTTTTATTTGAAACGCTTTCAATTATTTGCAAAATGAAACATTTGAAGTGTTATTAAAGGCTCAAATTAATGCAGTGTAGCATTTGTTAGAAAGTAATTGTTGGAAACTAAAACAAATTTTATGGATATGTATTGGATGTTTTAATTTGCACCTACATTTTTAATTGATCTTTTTTTAATTGCATTTCAGTCAGTTATTTTGGGGGCTGGGTGGCAGGGGGTACAAATTCCATTAGCTTTGACTTTTGCACATGTCATGCATATGTTCTGTTTGTTTGTGAACCCACTGTTGTTGCCTTGTTGGAACCTAAAGAGCATTAATAAAAATATTCAAGTAAATCCCATATTGTGTTGTCATTTTTCACTTCAAAATCCTGGATTAGTTGGTGTGACTAAAAGATTGGACACTGGTTCTTATCATAAAACTTCTATTTATTGGGTTATTGTCATCATATACCTTTTAAATTGGATTTCCAACACCCTAACATCACTGTTAATGTGCATTTTTATTGCTTATGTTAAAGAATAATAAGCTAAATGTCTGATAACATGTCACCAGACATCATAAAACTAGTACCGTATTTTCCACTAGTACCATTTATTTCCACCTCATGTATACATGTGGATGTGAATGACAATAAAGAAACTTGAATCCTTGAATCCTAGAAGACTCATACATAATTGGATTTATGATAACAGGATTTCTTCTTTTTGGAGTTGGCCGTTACCTGGCATATCGACAAATGTGAAAAATGTCGACAGCTGTTCTGGCCATTGTAAGGCTGCCCAGCTTGTGTGAAGGAATGGGACATGTGGTGAGCACTCAGACTTAGATGCTGTTTGAGCTGAGCCGTAAGCTGTACGCAATTTCTGAGAATCGCAGGCCACTTGCGGCTCCTGAAACTGACTGGCGTGAAGGAATCGACCTTGGAGAAGTTACAAGCTCGGCCTGGCGGTGCTGACAACAAAATTTGGCTGTTTAGAGTCACCATTGAGATACCAGTAGAACTATAAGGCAGACAGCCATCAAGAAGAGTCGGCCTGACCCAAAATAACTGTTGTTATCTGAATCTGGCTTCCTGTGTCGGCCTTGAATTGGCCAACTATCTCAAACTCTCCTGGATGTTTTGTGAACAAGAAGCTCTGCTCCCACCTCCCCTCCCCGCTCCCTTCCCGAGGACATCTGTGGACCTGTGTCAGAGCTGAGCTGGCAGATAGACACTGCACCATCTCTTATCGGGACTATACCATACCATACCATTTTATTTATAAAGCACTTTAAACAGGAACAAGTCCACACCAAAGTGCTGGACAAACAAACACGCAACAGGCAACACAGACAATGAAGTGCAACACGAAAAACATAAAAACATTGCAGATCATAAATAAATAAAACGATCCAATACAAATCAGCTGGCATTGAAAGCAACTATGGGTTACTATCTGGCAGTGTCCACGGACAAACTCACCGATTCCATAGGCCTTCCTCATGCAAATAAATGTATTATGATGTCATCCGTATGTTGCCGTTTCTGTGCTGGGGCTTTTTTTTCTTTCAACATGTGAATTTTTATACCTCCCCTTCCCCCATGTTTCTCTTTTTCTTATCTAAACAAAAAGGGCAGCACCTCCCGAGGCCGCAGCTTCAAACTCATCCGTCTCCCCACGTCTGTTTGTTTGTTTTGTTTTTCCTTGGCTGGGCTGTACCGAAAAGTAATTTTATTGTGCTTCAGTGCAATGACAATAAAGCTGACCCTGACTCTGATTTTTTTTTTTTTCATTCAACCTTTATTTAGTCAGGTAAATCTTTTGAACCTCATGGGCTCATTTACAAAAGCGACCTGCTAAAACTAAAGAACAATGAACAGCAATGGTAGAATTTCCTTAAACAATAAACAAACAAACAATAAACAATAGAAAACAAAAGAGAGAAAAAAAAAAAAAATAAAAAATATATATATATTTTTTTAACAAAGTATCAAAAAACTAGCAAAACATTATAAGGTATATGTATAAAATCAAAGACAGGAACAAATCTGCATTGGTTTTGGATTTATGTAGATGAGACTTTGAATAGCTTCTTAGTGATTTTTGCAGATATTTACCTGCACATGTTTCATGATTTAGCACTCTTTTCTTTTACTCACTGCCCATTCACATACTGTAATCCTGCTGCAGGAAGGGCATCTGGGGATAAGACAACTAACTGCCAAATCTTTTGTGCAAGTTTACTCACTGTGGCGACCCCTGAAGAAACGAGCAGCCGAAAGAAAAACAACTTCCCTTTCACATCCTGTGTGTTACTGTTTTCATGAGCCAGACACTAATAGCTCTTCCTGATAAAACAAGCTTTTCTTTGCACAATGAAGTTGACCAAATGGACTCTTTTTTTCTAGTAAATGTTTGAAGAGATGTACAAAAACTGCCATCTACTGTACTTTTAGTTTCCTTTGAGCCCCTAAGTACTACTTTAATTGTGTGTAGAACTTAACTCATACCTGTTCTTACAGCTATTGTGCAGTCAAAAACAAAAACATACATTAATGCATAGACTCGTAACTTTGTGGAACAAAAATAGACAATCATAAATGGCATCATTTCTTATACACAGATCACAGTGCAAAGTTAAAAAAGAAAAATGTCAGCATGACATTTCAGGATAATAATGTTTTTAGCTTTGCATCCAGGATTGCAAAAAACATATTAGCAATTATAATTTTTTTTTTTATTTTAATATGAATCAATTGTTTCTATTTGGTCAGATGCATTTTGCATTTTGTTGTACCATACACAGTATCTTGTAGTCTAAACACCCCCCCACCCTTCATACACTAATGGTACATCCAGACTGAACGCGTTTTGAGCTGCATGAGCGTCCGGTTTACATGCAAAGTCAATGGGGGACGCGCCTCCAGGAGCGTCTAGGGGTCGGGCGTCGCGTCACGTGCGTGTTGAGCGTTTTGGAAGTCGTTTTCCGTGCACGTGAGCCCGCGGCAGCCTCCACAGCACGCGTTGATCATGCTGAAGATTTCGCCGTTCAACGCTCTGTCAACCAATCAGGGAGAGTCGGGGAGGAGAGAGAGGGGAGTCAGCTATGTGACGCGGTAACGAGGGGACGGGTGTTGCGCAACTGTGTGACGTATTGTTTGTGAGACACGGAAATAACCCGCAAAGTCGTGTTCAAGTATGGAGGAGAAATAAAAAGGACCTTGCCTGGCGGTGTGCCAATGAGGAAGTCGGGATATCGGGTAAGTTTTGAATTGTGAACTTTTCACGTTTAGCAAGTTAAGCTCTGCTAACTCCCCCCCCGCCGCCACGCCGCCGCCGCTCACGTTCCGGTTTGAACACCACTGGGTCCAGTGCGTCCACCTCGAGGCGTTTCGCGCTTTTTTGCCGTTGAAAAGGCGCTCGGTCTGGATGTACCATAGTATGCTTGTAGGTGGCAGTAGGGAGCACAAAGCTATGGGTTATGGCTGAAATATACCTGAGCGTCCTCCCTTACGCCACTCTATGCGCGCATTTTGTGCGCATGCGTTTCGCTGATATAGCTTCAGAAGCTACGCTTTTCAAATGCTCGCGTTTTCGCTCCAAATTCTTGTTGTTTTGCTCCAAATCCTTGTTGTCATGTGAGCAGCAGCAGCTGCCCCGTCTGCAGCTGCGAGCAGAGGGGGACAAACTGAGGTCGCTGATTGGTCACTTGCTGACACGCCTACTGAAATGATTGACAGCTCATGAGACACGCGCTGGCTTTGGTCCAGAGGAGCAGCTGTTCGTTTTCCCTGCTCCCGCGGCGGTCTTTTATCACTTTATATGTTAATATAAACTTCTAAAAAATAAAAATAAAAACAGGGAGCGCTATTCCAGCAACCCACAGTCCACCAGGAAATATTTAAAACATTGCGCTGCCAGGTAGGACATGAATTCATTCATTTCATTCATCGAGTGAACGGAGGAAGAAGCGATTACTTGACTTTAGGCAAAAAAACAAAAGAAAAGGCCCGATCAGCGATAAAGAAGAGGAATTTAATTCATTTGTGTAACATACAAAACAGTCCGGCGCCGGGGAAAGTTTATGGTCAGACACCGCGCAAGCGTGCGCGGTCGTAAAAAAAAAAAAGCTCTGCGCGTTCGTGCCCTGAGGGGCTGCGCGGAGCTACGCTTTTGCCTCAGCGTACGTACGTCAGAGGCGTATAGAGAGTACGCTCAGGTATACCACTGGACCTAAGCTGCATCAAGAAGTAACATGTAGCAATGTGTATCTTGTCAAATGTAGAACTTTTAATATTTTAGTTTCTCATACCTTTAAGTAAATAAATATGAAGGAGCAGTTTTAAAAGCTCTGTATCCAGAGTCTCTGAGCTATGTAAGGTGTTCGCACAGTAATTAAACAGTAGAGAAGGCTACATGAAGTGAGATGTAATCTGTTGTAAAACTCACACATTCTGATTGATGCACATTTTGCTTTGCAGTGGACAATTGCACATCTAATTGTTCTGCAGCTATTTTCCTTTTTTTTTTTTTTTTTTTTACATAACTATTCACTTTTAACAAGCAAGATGCTCAAGGTGTCCATAAAAACCAGACACTATAAATGTTTGTAACATCGTGCAGAGAAATCTCCACAGATGCAATAGCAGGAGTTTATCCATCCATTATATTTACCTGCTTCTTTTTTTTTTTGGGTCACGGTGGGGTCACTGGTGCCCATATCCATCAGTCACTGGGTGAGAGGTGGAGACACCCTGGACAGGTCTCCAGTCCATCACAGGAACACATAGGAACAAACAACCATTCACTCTCTCACTCTCACCTATAGGGACAATTTAGAGTTACCAGCCCAACATGCATGTTTTTGGTCTGTGGGAGGAAACCAGAGTACCCAGAGAAAACCCACACATGCACGGAGAGAACATGCAAACTCCACCCAGAAAGACCCCCAGCTGGGATTAGATCTGACAACCTTCTCGTTGAGCCGTGAGAGTTATTGTGAGAACACCCCACCCCCAACCCCAACATCTATAGTGTAATTTCTCGTCAGGATCATGGCAAATCCATGACACCCCCAGAAAGAAAACAAGAACAAAAACAAGGAATAACAAAACTGAATTTCTATTCTGTTGCTGAAAATGTTGAGCTTCCTGTCCAGGGAGCTTTCTCAGTTCAAAGATTTCCAAGCTTTAACCTGTTTGAAATGCTTCATTATGCAAGCTAAACTCACAAGCACATGATTGCACATGGGATGTCAAACGTCATCATCTACAGAATAGTTCAGTTGTTTTGTTTTATTTATTTTTGTTAATTAACCTTAAAGTTTGTTTCAAAATACTTAACAACAACAGAGTTTCCTGATTCCAGTACCTTTCTTGAAGAATTATTACGTGTGCCAGATTATTTGGCCTCAGTCTGTAGGATACTCAATTAATAAAAGTCCATTCGCTTTACCCAGTTCTTCCCATCAGAAAAAAATTCAGTTGGGCAACTTCCCAAGGCTCATCTTGAGTTTCCTGATTCCAGTACCTTTCTTGAAGAATTATTACGTGTGCCAGATTATTTGGCCTCAGTCTGTAGGATACTCAATTAATAAAAGTCCATTCGCTTTACCCAGTTCTTCCCATCAGAAAAAAATTCAGTTGGGCAACTTCCCAAGGCTCATCTTGGTATGTGTCACATCAGCATACTCAAGCCAGATTCAGTGGAAAGTCCCAAAGATAACTCCTTCACGTCTTTTTTAAACGAGTCCAAACCTACCAATTCTGAAATTCTGATAAAAGCACAGCTGTTTACAGGTTACAGGAACAATGTTCTCAGATTATTGAGAATAATACAAACACATACCAGTATATTGTTTGCTTCTGGGTTCAGAAGAACTTTTCTTTATTGTTAATTACAACATGAAAACAGTTTCAGTGGTTTAAGGAAGCAGAAAGCAGGTACGTATATAAATATTGCAGTCATTTAAAAGTTTACTAGAAAGTTTTTGCAGCCACATTTTGATAAAATTAACATGATGTGATGTGCAAAACATTTTAAGCATATGTTTTGTTTTATCAGAAAGTCTAGTAGCCATGGAGATCTTTTTGAAAACTTTTTGGAGCATAAATGTTCTTTATTTATTTTTATTTTTTTACCTTACATTCACTTTCTCTACTCCTTTTTGGGTCACATGGAAGCTCAAGCCTCTCTCCAGCAGTAGATATAACAACGAGTATTGTGTTTGCATTCATTATGTTACTTTGCATTGCTAGAGAATTGTGAGTTCAATTTAACAACATTTCCCACAACAACTTTAAGGTAAATCCATTCCCAATCAACCCAAATCTCAGGTTTTTCTTGACAAAAATTTGCAGAGAAAATGACTCCAAGGTAACAAAACCAGTTTTTTTCTCTCCTGAATTCCGTATTTAATAAAGGTAAATAGATAAGGAAATTAAATGTTCAGGCTTTTAGTGTGAGTGATTTTTAATGAATAGATTTATATTCACACTCTAAATAATGTTTGTTCCTGCTGACACAGTATTCTGAGTATTGCCTGGAAGGTGCATGCGCTGAGCTCATTTCCCATTACAGTACATGACCATAGAAAGTAAAGCACTTCTACAAAACTAAAACTGAAAAAGATTCTAGTTACAGCATGCAACAGAAAAATGTATTTCCCCTTACTTTTTGTTGACAGTCTTTCCTATATGTTTGATGGGAAATTTCAGAGCTGTGACAGAAAAATAAAGAATGGTAGATCTAGTAAACAGTTCAGCAGTGGTTATTTTAGCATATTTTGCGGGGGTGTTCAAGCACCCCTAAATGTTAACTCAGCACCCTTGAAAAAAAAAGTTAATAAAAAAAATATGTAAAATTTACATTGATGATTCAGTGCGACGAAATAAATAAATTTAAAAGGTAACAGATCATTGTAACACTTTATTTACATAATGACTTTAATTGCTGGATGTCTAGGTCCTGAGCTGCTGGCTTTCAGAAACGGTTGCCCCCTGAGCAGTTTAGTTGAACAGCCCTGCTTTAGAGGGTGGAATACAGTTTGTTCTATTTCCAAACCATCGATGGCCGACCTCTAGCCTGGCCCTCGCCATTCCTACGCAGCTCCGCTCAATTCTCATTTCCCTTCACTGCTGGGTCTGGGACTTCTCCCATAGACAAGGATTTCTCCGGTAGATTTTTGACCGGACCAATCAGAGAACAGAAGAGGCGGAGTTTTTGGCCCCTAACCCACGCCCCTACCTGTTCCAGCGTGCAGCCAGCGAGCATTCGCATGTTCTCATTCAAAGCGATGCAGGACTGTTTTATATGTGACACAAATGTATTAAATTCCCCTTCTTAATCCCTTATCTGGAGTTTTCTTTTGTTTTTTTGCCAAAAGTCAAGTGATCGCTCCCTCCTCCTCCTCCTCTCCCTCCGCTGAGTGCAAATGAATGAGGAAATGGCTGAGGTTGTCACGAGAGAATTAAACTCGGGTTTTACGTTGCTGCCCGAGTCCCTGCAGATTTTCTGGTCTTCTGGTGTGCTGGACCAGCGCTCCATGGTTTTATTTTATTTTTTTAGAACGTTTTATTAACATATAAACACAGAATATGCAGCTGCAGCGAGAGAAAATGCAGCAGGAGGCGGAGCAGATGTCAAGTTCAACAGACCACGGGGGAGCAGCCATATATGGCTCTGAGGGGGAGGGAGCAGAATGCTTTTCCCTGTTCAAAATTTTTCTAAGATCCAATGGTTTTGTTCCTCAGCAGAGGCCACGCCTCCAGCAAGAATCGGTTCTCTATGGAGAAAGTCCAGACCCTAGTACGAAGCGAAGTGAAGGACAAGGGTCTGGTTTTAACCAGACTAGCCGACCTCATGAGCAGCTGAATACAACATTGATATACAGGAAATACCACATGTTCATCTGTACAAAGGTGACTGCAGGTAAATCCTCAAAAAAATGTTTTATATAATTATGTTGAGCAGTGTGCTTAATGTTTAAATTAAAGGCTAATACTTCAAGCTAGTTGTACTTTGTTTTGTGTATTTTATACAGTATATACTGTAGCTATGTTGCAACTTCTGGTTGCATAAGTTTAGTCTTTGTTTGCTATGATCAGTTGACACTAAACTGATTTTGTACAAAGTGTTTATTAGGTGGTGTAATGTAAAGCAGAGCGCTGTAGCATCTTAGCTAGCACATCATTTACACACCACTAGCTTAGCGCTACTTCTTGTTGTGCCGAGTTCTCTAAAATAGTTATTGAATCAAGTGTTTACTAATGTAGGTAAACGCAGATGATTAACAACCCGTTAAAATACACTAGAATGCAGGAAATGGCATCTACTTTATTCATAATTTTCTGGAGGAGGAACCCCGGCCCGCAGACCCCCACAACATTACAAATACTTCTGATGCCAATGGCCACCATGTTGTTCAAGAGCCATTCTCAGCACTGGGGGCTATGCACCCCCTAAAGGTCAGATTCTACAATCACCCCTGCAGTACAGTATTTAAGTACATGCACGTTTGATGCACAAACTTTCTCCTGTTCTTTCTCCTATTGCTTCCAGGTACTTTTGGATGCAGCAGGGAGTTATTTTACTGTTCAAATTATGAAATAAATCACTGAACACCAAGATGGGACTTATTCATATTAATCAAAGGTTGGAAAGCATTTCTAAAAAGTGCCAACACAGGGTTAAATTAAAAACTTAACTGAACAAAGTCTTAATAAAACTATTACAAAGGTCTTTGTTGGTTACTTACACCATAGTTTCTCTGTGACTCAGACTGGCTCATTTTAAACAATGTTTTCACAATAATAAGGACACTCAGTTCATGATAAAAAAGAGTAACCCGAATCAACTTACTATTAGTAATGTCAGTCAAATTCCCTGCATCACCACTACCAGTCACTGATGGAGTTAAAAGTCAAGGAGTTTTGCTTAATTTGTAACTTATGAGAATGTTATTAACAAACCTGCGGCTTATTTATAAGTAAAAAAAATAAGTACGCTGTTCTGATTCCATCCTCTGGAAGAATTATGCTGAAAAGAGTTTTTTGACATCATCATCAAGAGTTCAACTTGTTTTGTTATCGACTCAGAATGAATTCATTACTTGCAGCTTTGGTATTTAGACCTTAACTTACAGTAGGTCCAAAGAGTAAAAAATGTGACATGAGTTGAAAATAGATAGCTCCTATACTTGACACTTTTATAATTTGGAGAAGATAACTCCTCCTCCTAAGAGTGCTCTCAGATCAACCTTAGGTAGCGAGGGGAAAATATTCCTGCTGATTGGTTCCTTGACAAAACAAGGTGGGACTTTTAGTGTGGTGTGACCTGTAAATACAGACTGATTCATATGGAGAGGAAAGTACCAGAAATTTTGTGTGCGTGAGTGTGTGTGTGTGTGTGTGTGTGTGTGTGTGTGTGCGTGCGTGCTTGCGTGCATGCGCGCGTGCGTGCGTGTGTGTGTGTATGTACGCGTGTGTGTGTATTACCTAACTGCGACACCTGGCTCCTGGCTGGAAACAAAAAGCAAGTCTTCCTGATGCATTGTGACATTACAGCTAAGTCTGAACTTTATTTTTTTAAATTAAAGTAAAGTTTATATTTAAGCAAGAGCTGATGCTGGTTTGGATTTGATTTATGTTAACAAAGGGGTGGTGTAATTGTCATAAAAGCAAAATTAATATATTTTTTTATTATACTTTAAAGATATATCACAGGAAGATGTACATGTATTTGTTTCATTTTTTGTTTTTTGTCTCCAGTTAAAAAAATAAAAACAGAAGTTTTTCTATCTTTCAAAAGCAAAAGGATTCTTGGGTCTTGGGGGTCTGGTCTCTGATGCTTCGCGCTCACTATTGAATGTTCTATTGGAGAAGCCTTATACACTTATGCATGTTCACAACCACACACGGATAGATGCAGGGATATATATGTAGGTATTGTATGTAGATATGTAGATGGGTATATGACTGCATTT
>JBBPBX010063679.1:0-11090 GCA_038048925.1 Garcialebias charrua | reverse complement strand
ATACTGTATATATAAATAAAGGCGTTTTAATCCCTTCCCACACTTTTGCAATACAGGTAGTCCTTGACTTACGACGTTTCGCGGTTACGAACGCCCTCCCATTGAAAAGCATTGTTTCGAGTTACGCGGTTTATGCGGCTTTACACCCAAAAATACGGTACTGTACTTTTCAAAACTCAGGTAGGACAGCGGAAATGGACAGGAGGGATGGGGGGAGAGTTTACCTTAGCGGGCCGACAATGGAAAATTACAGGGCGGAGGATTACAGGTGGGTTCTGTCCCCCCAAGGACAAAGGCGGAGTGATACTGATTCTACTGTATTTAACGCAACGCACCCGGGGGGATCATTGTAGAGCGTGGAGACAGAGTACGACGTGAGAACTAGCAGATTTTTTTTGTAAAAACAGAACAACTCTGTGTGTGGCAATACCACCGAAAAGAAAGGACGAGTCTTCGGATGGCGGAGCGTCAAAGAAACGGAAGGCCATTACGATGGAGGTAAAGTTAGATATTATTAAAAAGGTCAGATAAGGGCGAAACACCGACAGAAATTTGAGAGGATTTTAAAGGGTCAGCTGCCAGTCATCTGGAGGGCAAACAGAAAGGCATGGGTGACACTAGCTGTGTTCAAGGACTGGTTCACCAACCATTTTGTGCCAGGTGTCTAGCGGTTCTGCACGTCCAAAGACATCCTGTTTAAGGTGCTGCTGCTGCTGTACAACACATCGGGTCACCCTGCAAATCTGGACGACCTTCACCCTGATGTGAAGGTTGTTTACCTCCCATCAAACACCACTGCACTCTTACAGCCCATGGACCAGGGAGTAATTTCAACTTTCAAAGCCTACTACCTCTAGAGGGTCATCAGTAGTACACTAGATGGAAATGGAAAAAAACAAGGACATTACACTGAAGGATTTCTGGAAGCAATGCAGCATCCTTGATGCTGTCAAGAACATTGGTCATTCCTAGGATCGGGTGAAACCGAGCAGCATGAACGGTGTGTGGAGAAAACTGTGTCCCCAGTTTGTTCAGGCTTCCTCAGTGTCCCAGGAGTCAGTGATAGTGTCATCCAGGATGTGGTGGAGAAGAGCAGGGCACTGAACCTTGAGGTGGAGGAGGATGATGTCACAGAGCTGCTGGCATCTCATTGAGAGGAGTTGTCTGCTGAGGACCTTATGGAGCTGGAGAAGCAGATGATGGAGGAGGAGGAAGAAACACCAACCCCTGAGCCGAAGAAATTCCCCAGGCAGGGCTTGGCAAAAGGTTTGCGCCTGATTCAGGTAGGGTTGGCATGTTTTGAGGCTGAGGATGCTAACATTGAGAGGTACTCCAGGGTTGCCAGAGGGATGATGGATTGCATGGCTTGCTACAAGGTGATCTTGGAGGGGAAGAAGCAGGAGTCAGTCCAGAGCAGCATGCAGCAGTATTTTAAGACAGTACAGAGGTCTGCAACAGATGATGTACAGTCTACCTCTGCTGCTGCTGCCTCTGCTGACTCACCACCGCCTCCTGGATCTCCTTCATCATCATCAACAGCAGCAGCAGAACATCAACCCTCGACCTCTGCTGCACCTGCCTCTCCTGCAACATCACCCTCTCCTCAATGAGCATGTCTCCCTCCCCTGCAACTCACCCTCCATAAAAGGTAAGGAAATGTTATTGTCTTTTTTTATGTTATACATCAGCTACCTCTGTTCAACCACCAGTCTCTCTTCCCTCAACAGCCTCATCATCTGCCTCTCCTGACACACCTCCTCCCCTTCTCAGTCACCTACAACAGCATCAGCAGCACAGCAGCATCACCCTCCCAATAAGCTGCCTTTCTGGACTCACCTGCCCCTCCTTACACAACTGCAACAGCATCACCAGCACCCTCCTTCTGAGCTGCCTTTCTGGACTAACCTGCCCCTTCTCACACAACTGAAACAGCATCGCCAGCATTTTTTGCAGCTCCCAATACGCCTGTCTACCTCTTCTGCAACGCACCTTCAATAAAAGTAAGGACATTTTCTTTTCTATTTTTTATTTCTTTTTTATAGTACCTGTACTGTACACTACTGTGTTTTTACTGTTTTTTTTTTATTATTAAACGTACTGTGCAGTACATACAGTGCTGTTGTACAGTACTTTATATGTGTTTTTAGATGAATGTGTAGGGAACTGTGTCAGCTAACCGCTTGTAAATAAAGTTCTGTACATGTTTATGGCACAATATGTACGCTTGTTTTGTCTCACGTTGAAGACCGGGTGTGCGGAGCCGCGTAGTAATGCATTTTACGTCTTACGTCGAAAATCCGTGTTTACGACGCCGTGTTCAATGCGTTCCGACTTACGTAGAAATTCGAGTTACGACGCCGCGTAGGAACGGAACTCGGCTGCACAGAGGTGCAGCAGATGCTAAATAATTTAAAATGAATTATTTTCAATAAAAATTTCATGCCAATCATGCAGCTCATCCATAAATCAGCCAATTGTGTGTCATGTCCAATCTTATTTTGAAAAACCGCAATACAGCGAGTCCGCGATAAATGAACTGTGAAATAGCAAGGGACTACTATATATCTATCAACAAATGTTTCTGCAGTAAAACAGCAATCTTGAATGGCCCAGATAGGCAAAGACCTTGTATAACCTTTGGTCTTGATTCATGGCCTTGACTTTAGAGCTGGGGAGATGACGATATTAAGTGACATGCCGTCTAGTGATGATACGGATGGGTATCGGATTCTGTTAAATTATTTTGAGTGGATCAGAAGTTATGGCCCTAAAAAGCAAAGACTTTTGGTGTATAACAATCAACCTTAATTTGTGAATTTGACCTTCAAACAGTGGTGATGAAAAATACATGCAACACTCTGTCTTGTGATGATGCGTAAGTGTATCAAGATTCATTAAATTATTTTCAGCGGATCAGAAGTTATGGTCCCAACAAAAAAAAAACTTGTTTGAACTTTGACCTTGATTTATGACTTTGACCTTGAAGATGTGTTGATCGTGTTAAAAATTATTCTGAAGATAAGGGTATTGTTTTAGTGCCTTTACCTGGTATAAAGTGCAGCAATTGTAAATACTGATGCGTAATTAATGACATGTTGCTGGTTTCAGTTATTGCTGTTAAAGTTTTAATAAATTGAGTGTAATATTTTATGCAGAATGGGTTAATAAAAATTATTTATGTGTTGTATTTAAACGTTTTTTGTAAAAGTGTTTGGATTCAGATGTATTATCTGTCCGATATCAGAATTATATTTATGCCACACCGATATGGCACATAGGACATACCCGTACAATATAATAAATACTAGAGATGCACAATATTGTTTTTTTGGCCGATATCCGATATGCCGATATGTTTAAACTTATTTGGCCGATGACCGATACCAATACCATTTTTTCCCCCTAGACTTACTTACAGAGACTACATAGCTTTCTCTGCTGGGAAATTAAAATATTACATTATTCTGTACGGTCTTTTGTCAGTTTGCCCTGCTATCAAATGCAGATGCTAAAAAGGGGGCTGAAAATGATGTAACACTAAATAATATATAATCTATATTTAAAAAAGCACCTTTTATATTGGCGAGTTATTTTGATGGAATGGCCAATGTCCCATATTTAACTTTATCGCTAATATCGGCTGATACAGATACCATGAAGAAAAAACTGTGCATCCCTAATAAATACTAATAAGTACATTAGCTCATATGATCTCCCAGCAGGACTCACCCATTCCCCGACTGCTGGCTGTACTTCTTTCTGCTTATCCTAGTGGCCTGTTGGCTAAAGTAGATTTGCCGTTCAGACTTCTTCCACATGTAGTAATATTCCACACACTCTCCCACAGAGCGTGTTCGTACCTAATGAGAACAATACGCTTATTTTTGCTTTGGGTAACAAAAAGGTAAATTATGTATATGCATATTTTTTTAATATTTTTGTACCCTGAGTATTCACCTTATTAGCCTGAATGAGATGGAAGTCTTTCCCATAAACACGATAGCCACGCTCAAAGTTCCTACTCTCCTCCTCACTCCAAGAACACAGCTCCTCTAAAGACAGAGAGTACCATCATTGTGCAATTTAAGATGCATTATTGTAGTTCAAATAAAATGAACTACTACCAATGTACAGTAAAAAACAAGACATAAATGTCTGTGTGCTATGTTTTTTGTGTTCTATTTAACACAATCCAAACAAAAGGAACAGTGTTAAACGTGAGCGAGCCGTTCAAGCTTTGCAGTGTAGAGCTGAAGACATCTTCTTGTAGCGTAAAAGTCTGTTTTTACAGCGGAAAAACATTTTTTTACTCAGATTAAATGTAAACTCTTTGATGCATAGCTAAGTGCAAGTCTTCAAATTTGCTTAGATTCATCACTTCTATAAATGTTCACCCTTTTTTCAGTTCATTAAAAATTCAATTTACTTATGATAAGAAATGCTGGAGGTGTAGCTGTTTTGGTCAGACCTTGAGAATGACGTGCACAATCTAACGTGGTACTGCAAGATCCCATGCTCAGGGTTGTTAATGACTAAGCTACAAACACTCTAAATGTTAGCTCATTATCTGTAAAATGGATTAAATCATAGATAAATGAAATAAATTTGCCTTTTGACTGTGGGTGATAATAGTTGTATTCTTTCTGGTATATTTATGGAACAGCTCATCTAGATCCAATATGTCTTAAATTTTGACACCAGGACATTTTTTTTAACGGTTGGATCAAGTTATTCTTTGTTCCAACACATGTAGATTGACAGCTCACACCTTTATGGTACCTAACAAGGAAAAACCCTGTTTTTCTTTACATTTTATATTTAATGAGATACAGTACAAAGACAATTGCCAGTTCAATTTCTCAATTCTGAAGTCTCCTTGATCGAGTCAATTTATCCGAAACAGCTACACAAATGTCCTAACATCTCAACAACTTATGTATAATCATAGAAATCTGCGCAGTTATCGTTTTAAAATGTTACAAATAAACATGATTGTGAAAATGGGACAACAGGAAATGTTTGTTTACCGCTGAACACTTTCACGTTGAACCGTAATCGCCTCAGTGCTTCTTCTGCATTGAAGTTGCATTTTACTAATTCATATAAAGCCTGTAAAACATGAATAAAAACACAATGAACAGAAAACCTTGAAAAGAGGGATGGTATTACAGTACAGTATATCCTTCTGCTGTACCTGCTCATTGTCTTGAATAGTGGCACTTTGGTTGCATACTGCCCTCTCCTGGCCATGACACCTCTGTGCATTCAGTAAAAATTCTTCTACTTCCTGCACTGGGAGAATCTCTGGCTTCCATAGTAGCTGGTCTTCACCGCTGAAGGCTGGAGGAAAAGAGTCACATGAAACAAAAAGAAGGAGATGTTAATGGTAGAGGGGGCTGCCATTTTAATATTAATCAATTATACAGTATTACCACAAAAATTAGGCATTTTTTGATTTTACACAGAAGGTCTGATGCTTAAAATATTCAGTGAGCAAATCATTTCCATCTCCATTAAATTGGTAAATAGTTGAATTTTCTCACCATCGTCAAAAGTTGCTTACCTCTCTCCTGGTAGGCATAAGGGCTTATAGGAGGTATTTTTGCTTGATACATGGACCCAACCATTATCTCCTGGAAAAAGCAAACAAAATCAAGGAATCAGATAATATTTAATTGTCAGACACTTGTTAAATGACAAAGCTCTGTATATGTTGTATAACACAATCATTGTTCCACACTTAATTTATTGTATTGATGTTTGGGTGAAAGCATGTAAAACAACTACAAAGCCTATTTTTGTTTTACAGGGAAGAGCTGTAAGAATTATCACTAGAAATACCCTGATGCATGCTCAATAATCCAGGTAGAAAAATCTAAAAAAGCTAAGTCTGGTCCTCTGGACATTCAAAAAACAAAACAAAACAAAAAAAAAACAAAGCAAAAAATTGTAGAAACGTTTCGTCTTNATTATTATTATTTTGAATGTCCAGAGGACCAGACTTAGCTTTTTTAGATATCACTAGAAAGCATTTCTGTCACCTATCAAGCACATTATTTTATCAGCTGAAGTTATTGAAGTTCCATGATTTGGTAGATTATAGTACAGGTAGTCCCCGGGTTACGACAGCCTCGACTCACGACGTTTTGCGGTTAGGAACGCCCTCCCATTGAAAAGCATTGTTCGAGTTACGTGGTTTATGCGCCTTTACACCAGAAAATACTGAAACGAAACTTACAGGAGGGAGGGAGGGGGAGCTTGACGCGCACTCAGTGAAAACTTATAGGAGGGAGGGAGGGGGGAGCTTGACGCGCTGGAAACTTACAGGAGGGAGGGAGGGGGAGCTTGACGCACACTCAGTGAAAACTTACAGGAGGGAGGGGGGAGCTTGACGCGCTGGAAACTTACAGGAGGGAGGGAGGAGCTTGACGCGCTGGAAACTTACAGGAGAGACCGGAGCAGAGGAGGTCAGGAGGGGCTAATATTCTAACTCTGGACCGCTGGACCCTTCGTGGAAATACAAGAGACCTTATTTTTTGGAGCGGAGGTTTACGAGGCAGAGGCTACAGCTGAGCAATGAGCTAACATGCTAACAGACGTTGCTGTAAACGCTGTGGACCACGTGAAGCTGCAGAAGCTCGGAGGTGCACGAGCTAACATGCGAAAAGACGGAGGAAGGATTGACCAGCTCCCAGTAAGAAATTAACTCTTTTTTTCCTTCATTATGGCTCCAAATGTACTGTATGTGTTTTTTGATAATTATGTAGGGTACTGTGTTAGGATAGGCGAAGTGCTTGGTAACTGTACAGTACCGTACATGTACGTGTATATGGGGCGGCCAGTGTGTATGTGTATTTCGACTTACGACGATTTTCGTGTTACGAACAGGCGTAGGAACGGAACTCTGTCGTAAGTCGGGGAGCACCTGTATTTTATCAGTTATGTATAGGGCTCAGAATAACACATTAACTTTAAATATCCAAAGAATTTTTGTTAAAAGACAAAGTTGTTATTAATCTTAAGGGGACAGAGATATTTGTCAAACCAAAATTCAGAACTAGTTTGAAGGGACGGTCTACCTCAATCCAGGGAATTGGACTGTGGAATGGTTTGGAGAGTGATGTTAAAAATGCCAAGTCAATGTGTAAATTTAAGAAAATTATCAAAACTGAATTGTTAAAAAAAAAAATGAAGTAGCTTAATGTGTATTTGTATTAGAGTTAGAAAAATTAGAAAGAGTTATTCATTTTGTTCCGTTACTTGAAGATTATTATTGTTTGAACTACAGGTAGTCCCCGATTTACGAGCGAGATCCGTTACAACGAGGCGCTCGTAAACCGGAAATCTCGTAATTTGGAACGGCCGCCACGCTTCTCGTAAGTCCGGAATTTCGCTCGTAAATTGGAACGGTTTTGCTAGCGCGACTACGAACACTCGTTTTTCATCGAAAAACTGCTTATGAGTGCATAAAAATGATCGGAAACGTGTGTCCACATGTTTAGCTAACGAACTGTGGTGAAAAAACACAGGAAAACTCAGTATTTTTTGCGTTTTTTCCAATAATTCGCCAGCTCGTAAGTCCGGAACCTCGTAGATCAGAGCGCTCGTAAATCGGGGACTACCTGTAATTGTTTGAAAAAAGGGGCAGATATAATTAGCCTGGCCCTCGTCGTTCCTACGCAGCTCCGCTCAATCCTCATTTCCCTTCACTGCTCAGTCTGGGACTTCTCCCATAGACAACGATTTCTCCGGTAGATTTTTGACCGGACCAATCAGAGAACAGAAGGGGCAGAGTTTTTGGCCCCTAACCCACGCTCCCACCTGTCCCAGCGCGCAGCCAGCAAGCATTTGCATGTTCTCATTCAAAGCGATGCAAAGCGATGCAGGACTGTTTTATATGTGACACCATCCATCCATCCATTTTCGTCCGCTTATCCGGGGTCGGGTCGCGGGGGTAGCAGCCTAAGTAGGGAGGCCCAGACTTCCCTCTCCCCAGCCACATGGAGCAGCTCCTCTGGGGGAATCCCAAGGCGTTCCCAGGCCAGCCGAGAAACATAGTCCCTCCAGCGTGTCCTGGGTCTTCCTCTGGGCCTCCTCCCGGTGGGACATGCCCGGAACACCTCCCCAGGGAGGCGTCCAGGAGGCATCCTAACCAGATGCCCGAGCCACCTCAACTGGCTCCTCTCGATGTGGAGAAGCAGCGGCTCTACTCCGAGTCCCTCCCGGATGACTGAGCTTCTCACCCTATCTCTAAGGGAGAGTCCAGACACCCTGCGGAGAAAACTCATTTCAGCCGCTTGTATCCGAGATCTCGTTCTTTCGGTCACAACCCAAAGCTCATGACCATAGATGAGGGTGGGAACGTAGATCGATTGGTAAATTGAGAGCTTTGCCTTTCGACTCAGCTCTCTCTTCACCACGACAGACCGGTACAGCGCCCGCTTCACTGCGGATGCTGCACCTATCCGCCTATCGATCTCACGCTCCAGTTTTCCCTCATTCGTGAACAAGACCCCGAGATACTTAAACTCCTCCACTTGGGGCAGGACCTCATCCCCGACCCGGAGAGGGCATGCTACCCTTTTCCGGCTCAAGACCATGGCCTCGGATTTGGAGGAACTGATCCTCATCCCGGCCGCATCACACTCGGCTGCAAACCGCTCCAGCGAAAGCTGTAGATCACGATCTGATGAAGCCAACAGGACCACATCATCTGCAAAAAACAGAGAAGCGATTCTAAGGCCACCAAAACGGATCCTCTCAACACCTTGGCTGCGCCTAGAAATTCTGTCCATAAAAGTTATGAACAGAATCGGTGACAAAGGGCAACCTTGGCGGAGTCCAACTCTCACTGGAAACGAGCCTGACTTACTGCCGGCAATGCGGACCAAGCTCTGACACCGGTCGTACAGGGACCTAACAGCCCATATCAATGGGCCTGGTACCCCATACTCCCGGAGTACCCCCCACAGAACCCCCCGAGGGACGCGGTCGAATGCCTTTTCCAAGTCCACAAAGCACATGTAAACTGGTTGGGCAAACTCCCACGCCCTCCAGGACCCTGTTGAGGGTGTAGAGCTGGTCCAGTGTTCCACGACCAGCACGAAAACCACACTGCTCCTCCTGAATCCGAGGTTCGACTATCCGACGGACCCTCCTCTCCAGAACCCCTGAATAGACCTTACCAGGGAGGCTTAAGAGTGTGATCCCCCTATAGTTGGAACACACCCTACGGTCCCCCTTTTTGAATAGGGGAACCACCACCCCAGTCTGCCAATCCAAGGGAACTGCCCCCGATGTCCACGCGATATTGCAGAGTCGCGTAAGCCAACACAACCCCACAACATCCAGAGCCCTAAGGAACTCAGGGCGAATCTCATCCACCCCTGGAGCCCTGCCACCGCGGAGCTTTTTAACCACCTCGGTGACCTCAGCTCCAGAGATTGGAGAGCCCGACCCAAAGTCCCCAGGCTCCGCTTCCTCAGTGGAAGACGTGCCAGTAGGATTGAGGAGGTCTTCGAAGTACTCCGCCCACCGACTCACAACATCCCGAGTTGAGGTCAACAGCACGCCATCCCCACCATAAATGGTGTTGGTCGCGTACCGCTTTCCCCCCCTGAGACGCCGGATGGTGGACCAGAATCGCCTCGAAGCCGTACGGAAGTCATTCTCCATGGCCTCTCCGAACTCCTCCCACGCCCGAGTTTTTGCCTCAGCAACCACCCGAGCCGCATGCCGCTTGGACTGTCGGTACCTATCTGCTGCTTCCGGGGTCCCACAGGCCAAAAAGGCCCAATAGGACTCCTTCTTCAGCCTGACAGCATCCCTCACCGCCGGTGTCCACCACCGGGTTCGAGGGTTGCCACCACGACAGGCACCAACAACCTTGCGGCCACAACTCTGATAAGCTACCTCGACAATAGAGGCGCGGAACATGGCCCACTCGGACTCAATGTCCCCCGCCTCCCTCGGAACGTGTTCAAAGCTCTCCCGGAGGTGGGAGTTAAAGCTCCGTCTTACGGGAGACTCTGCCAGACGTTCCCAGCAGACCCTCACAATACGTTTGGGTCTGCCAGGTCTGACCGGCATCCTCCCCCACCATCGGAGCCAACTCACCACCAGGTAGTGGTCAGTTGACAGCTCCGCCCCTCTCTTCACCCGAGTGTCCAGGACATGCGGCCGCAGATCAGATGAGACGACAACAAAGTCGATCATCGAACTGCGACCTAGGGTGTCCTGGTGCCAAGAGCACATATGTACACCCTTATGCCTGAACATGGTGTTCGTTATGGACAATCCATGACGAGCACAGAAGTCCAACAACAAAACACCACTCGGGTTCAGATCAGGGGGGCCGTTCCTCCCAACCACACCCCTCCAGGTCTCACTGTCATTGCCCACGTGAGCGTTGAAGTCCCCCAGCAGAACAAGGGAGTCCCCAGGAGGCGCACTCTCCAATACCCCCTCCAAGGACTCCAAAAAGGGTGGGTAATCTGCGCTGCCGTTTGGCGCATAGGCACAAACAACAGTCAGAGCCCGTCCCCCCACACGTAGGCGAAGGGAGGCTACCCTCTCGTTCACCGGGGTGAACCCCAACGTACAGGCACCAAGATGGGGGGCAACAAGTATGCCCACTCCTGCTCGGCGCCTCTCACCAGGGGCAACTCCAGAGTAGAAGAGTGTCCAACCCCTCTCAAGGAAACTGGTTCCAGAGCCAGAGCCATGCGTTGAGGTGAGTCCAACTATTTCTAGCCGGAACCTCTCAACCTCACACACTAGCTCAGGCTCCTTCCCCACCAGAGAGGTGACATTCCATGTCCCAATGGCCAGCTTCTGTAGCCGAGGATCAGACCGCCAGGGTCCCCGCCCTCGGCCACCACCCATCCCACATTGCACCCGACCCCTTTGGCCCCTCCCATAGGTGGTGAGCCCATGGGAAGGGGGACCCACGTCTCCTCTTCGGGCTGTGCCCGGCCGAGCTCCATGGGTGAAAGCCCGGCCACCAGGCGCTCGCCAACGTGCCCCACCTCCGGGCCTGGCTCCAGAGTGGGGCCCCGGTGACCCGCGTCCGGGCGAGGGAACATTTTGTC
>JBBPBX010063678.1:0-20459 GCA_038048925.1 Garcialebias charrua | reverse complement strand
TTTGTTTGTCCAGCACTTTGGTGTGGACTTGTTCCTGTTTAAAGTGCTTTATAAATAAAATGGTATGGTATGGTATCACATGGTGACACAAAGGCCAGGGTCCTCATGTACAAAGACTTGCGTGGATTTCTTACTGAAAAGTTACCTACGGTCAAATCCAGAAAAGTGTCTACGCACAAAAAAATCCAGATTTATCAAAATGTGCGTACACCGGAATCCACGCACATTGCTTTTGTACATCACAATCAACGTGGAATTGAGCGCACATGGGAGAGTGGCCGACTCCGCCTTTGACACGCCTCCGTATAAATATGCAAAGTCATTTAAATATGCCATGCACGACAGGAATGTCGTCTCTGCTCCATTGCAAATCATGTCGGAACGTGGAAAAAAGAGGAACTTCACGGACTGTGAACAGTAGACACTTCTGAGTGAGGCAGAGAAGCACGGAAAAAGGCTTTATTTGGCACGCTCAGCGCAAAACAAACCATCCACTTTTAAATAAGAAGTTGACCAAGCTGCTCTAACATGCCTGTATAGGTTAGTGGTGAGTGCGCTCGCCCTTCGTCCCAAAGGTCGTGAGATCGACTCCCGCATGGTACAACGTTTTATTTATTTTTTCATTCCAGATTTAAAGAACACAGGAAAACTATTTAATAAAACAACAAGAAATAGAACAATACATGAAATGAAAGGAAGCAGACGATTTCTTGTTTTGTAAATAGTTTTCATGTGTATTTAAATCTGGAACGAAAAAAAAAAGAAAAACGTTGTACCGTGCGAGATTCGAACTCATGACCTTTGGAACTAAAGGCAAGCACGCTACACACTGACCTAAACGTAGGCGTGTTGGTACAGCTTGGTTAACTTCTTATTTAAAGAAATCACATCTCATTGTTGTCAATATCGTTGCCACTATTTGGCGCATGCTTTTATATCCACTCATCTAATTGCGTCCATGTGGATGTAATAATCGTTAATCATGTGTGTTTGGTGGGATTAATGATTGTTTTCACATCATGGACACAGTTTCTCTGAATCACCTGTAAGTGTCGCCAAAGGAACAATAACCACAGAAACGTGCGTACGCCAACAGGTGAGCTTGCGTGGAGGTGCGCAGATATTCACGTTCAGTTCAGTTTTGATACATACGGGGTTTTGCGTGGATAGTGACATGCGCAAGGTTTTTGTGCGTGCGCACGGTTGATACATGAGGCCCCAGGTGAGCAGCTAAACTTCAGCTTCTATCACATGATGACACAAAGGTCAGGTGAGCAGCTAAACTTCAGCTTCTATCACATGATGTCACAAAGGCCAGGTGAGCAGCTAAACTTCAGCTTCTATCACATGATGAAACAAAGGCCAGGTGAGCAGCTAAACTTCAGCTTCTATCACATGATGACACAAAGGCCAGGTGAGCAGCTAAACTTCAGCTTCTATCACATGATGACACAAAGGCCAGGTGAGCAGCTAAACTTCAGCTTCTATCACATGATGACACAAAGGCCAGGTGAGCAGCTAAACTTCAGCTTCTATCACATGATGACACAAAGGCCAGGTGAGCAGCTAAACTTCAGCTTCTATCACATGATGACACAAAGGTCAGGTGAGCAGCTAAACTTCAGCTTCTATCACATGATGACACAAAGGCCAGGTGAGCAGCTAAACTTCAGCTTCTATCACATGATGACACAAAGGCCAGGTGAGCAGCTAAACTTCAGCTTCTATCACATGATGACACAAAGGCCAGGTGAGCAGCTAAACTTCAGCTTCTATCACATGATGACACAAAGGCCAGGTGAGCAGCTAAACTTCAGCTTCTATCACATGATGACACAAAGGCCAGGTGAGCAGCTAAACTTCAGCTTCTATCACATGATGACACAAAGGCCAGGTGAGCAGCTAAACTTCAGCTTCTATCACATGATGACACAAAGGCCAGGTGAGCAGCTAAACTTCAGCTTCTATCACATGATGACACAAAGGCCAAGTGAGCAGCTAAACTTCAGCTTCTATCACATGATGACACAAAGGCCAGGTGAGCAGCTAAACTTCAGCTTCTATCACATGATGACACAAAGGCCAGGTGAGCAGCTAAACTTCAGCTTCTATCACATGATGACACAAAGGTCAGGTGAGCAGCTAAACTTCAGCTTCTATCACATGATGACACAAAGGCCAGGTGAGCAGCTAAACTTCAGCTTCTATCACATGATGACACAAAGGTCAGGTGAGCAGCTAAACTTCAGCTTCTATCACATGATGACACAAAGGCCAGGTGAGCAGCTAAACTTCAGCTTCTATCACATGATGACACAAAGGCCAAGTGAGCAGCTAAACTTCAGCTTCTATCACATGATGACACAAAGGCCAGGTGAGCAGCTAAACTTCAGCTTCTATCACATGATGACACAAAGGCCAGGTGAGCAGCTAAACTTCAGCTTCTATCACATGAAACAAAGGTCAGGTGAGCAGCTAAACTTCAGCTTCTATCACATGAAACAAAGGTCAGGTGAGCAGCTAAACTTCAGCTTCTATCACATGAAACAAAGGTCAGGTGAGCAGCTAAACTTCAGCTTCTATCACATGAAACAAAGGCCAGGTGAGCAGCTAAACTTCAGCTTCTATCACATGATGAAACAAAGGCCAGGTGAGCAGCTAAACTTCAGCTTCTATCACATGATGACACAAAGGCCAGGTGAGCAGCTAAACTTCAGCTTCTATCACATGATGACACAAAGGCCAGGTGAGCAGCTAAACTTCAGCTTCTATCACATGATGACACAAAGGTCAAGTGAGCAGCTAAACTTCAGCTTCTATCACATGATGACACAAAGGCCAGGTGAGCAGCTAAACTTCAGCTTCTATCACATGATGACACAAAGGTCAAGTGAGCAGCTAAACTTCAGCTTCTATCACATGATGACACAAAGGCCAAGTGAGCAGCTAAACTTCAGCTTCTATCACATGATGACACAAAGGCCAAGTGAGCAGCTAAACTTCAGCTTCTATCACATGATGACACAAAGGCCAAGTGAGCAGCTAAACTTCAGCTTCTATCACATGATGACACAAAGGCCAAGTGAGCAGCTAAACTTCAGCTTCTATCACATGATGACACAAAGGCCAAGTTAGCAGCTAAACTTCAGCATCTATCACATGAAACAAAGGTCAGGTGAGCAGCTAAACTTCAGCTTCTATCACATGATGACACAAAGGCCAGTGAGCAGCTAAACTTCAGCTTCTATCACATGATGACACAAAGGCCAAGTGAGCAGCTAAACTTCAGCTTCTATCACATGATGACACAAAGGCCAAGTGAGCAGCTAAACTTCAGCTTCTATCACATGATGACACAAAGGCCAAGCAGCTAAACTTCAGCTTCTATCACATGATGACACAAAGGCCAGGTGAGCAGCTAAACTTCAGCTTCTATCACATGATGACACAAAGGCCAGGTGAGCAGCTAAACTTCAGCTTCTATCACATGATGACACAAAGGTCAGGTGAGCAGCTAAACTTCAGCTTCTATCACATGATGACACAAAGGCCAGGCGAGCACTAAACTTCAGCTTCTATCATCGGTTTTCAAATCCCGGTTAAAAACTCACTACTACTCCATTGCTTTCAATGCCAGCTGATTTGTATTGGATCGTTTGATTTATGATCTGCAATGTTTTTATGTTTTTCGTGTTGTACTTCATTGTCTGTGTTGCCTGTTGCGTGTTTGTTTGTCCAGCACTTTGGTGTGGACTTGTTCCTGTTTAAAGTGCTTTATAAATAAAATGGTATGGTATGGTATCACATGGTGACACAAAGGCCAGGGTCCTCATGTACAAAGACTTGCGTGGATTTCTTACTGAAAAGTTACCTACGGTCAAATCCAGAAAAGTGTCTACGCACAAAAAAATCCAGATTTATCAAAATGTGCGTACACCGGAATCCACGCACATTGCTTTTGTACATCACAATCAACGTGGAATTGAGCGCACATGGGAGAGTGGCCGACTCCGCCTTTGACACGCCTCCGTATAAATATGCAAAGTCATTTAAATATGCCATGCACGACAGGAATGTCGTCTCTGCTCCATTGCAAATCATGTCGGAACGTGGAAAAAAGAGGAACTTCACGGACTGTGAACAGTAGACACTTCTGAGTGAGGCAGAGAAGCACGGAAAAAGGCTTTATTTGGCACGCTCAGCGCAAAACAAACCATCCACTTTTAAATAAGAAGTTGACCAAGCTGCTCTAACATGCCTGTATAGGTTAGTGGTGAGTGCGCTCGCCCTTCGTCCCAAAGGTCGTGAGATCGACTCCCGCATGGTACAACGTTTTATTTATTTTTTCATTCCAGATTTAAAGAACACAGGAAAACTATTTAATAAAACAACAAGAAATAGAACAATACATGAAATGAAAGGAAGCAGACGATTTCTTGTTTTGTAAATAGTTTTCATGTGTATTTAAATCTGGAACGAAAAAAAAAAGAAAAACGTTGTACCGTGCGAGATTCGAACTCATGACCTTTGGAACTAAAGGCAAGCACGCTACACACTGACCTAAACGTAGGCGTGTTGGTACAGCTTGGTTAACTTCTTATTTAAAGAAATCACATCTCATTGTTGTCAATATTGTTGCCACTATTTGGCGCATGCTTTTATATCCACTCATCTAATTGCGTCCATGTGGATGTAATAATCGTTAATCATGTGTGTTTGGTGGGATTAATGATTGTTTTCATATCATGGACACAGTTTCTCTGAATCACCTGTAAGTGTCGCCAAAGGAACAATAACCACAGAAACGTGCGTACGCCAACAGGTGAGCTTGCGTGGAGGTGCGCAGATATTCACGTTCAGTTCAGTTTTGATACATACGGGGTTTTGCGTGGATAGTGACATGCGCAAGGTTTTTGTGCGTGCGCACGGTTGATACATGAGGCCCCAGGTGAGCAGCTAAACTTCAGCTTCTATCACATGATGACACAAAGGTCAGGTGAGCAGCTAAACTTCAGCTTCTATCACATGATGTCACAAAGGCCAGGTGAGCAGCTAAACTTCAGCTTCTATCACATGATGAAACAAAGGCCAGGTGAGCACTAAACTTCAGCTTCTATCACATGATGACACAAAGGCCAGGTGAGCAGCTAAACTTCAGCTTCTATCACATGATGACACAAAGGTCAGGTGAGCAGCTAAACTTCAGCTTCTATCACATGATGACACAAAGGCCAGGTGAGCAGCTAAACTTCAGCTTCTATCACATGATGACACAAAGGCCAGGTGAGCAGCTAAACTTCAGCTTCTATCACATGATGACACAAAGGCCAGGTGAGCAGCTAAACTTCAGCTTCTATCACATGATGACACAAAGGCCAGGTGAGCAGCTAAACTTCAGCTTCTATCACATGAAACAAAGGTCAGGTGAGCAGCTAAACTTCAGCTTCTATCACATGATGACACAAAGGTCATGTGAGCAGCTAAACTTCAGCTTCTATCACATGATGACACAAAGGTCAGGTGAGCAGCTAAACTTCAGCTTCTATCACATGATGACACAAAGGCCAGTGAGCAGCTAAACTTCAGCTTCTATCACATGATGAACAAAGGCCAGGTGAGCAGCTAAACTTCAGCTTCTATCACATGATGACACAAAGGCCAGGTGAGCAGCTAAACTTCAGCTTCTATCACATGATGACACAAAGGCCAGGTGAGCAGCTAAACTTCAGCTTCTATCACATGATGACACAAAGGCCAGGTGAGCAGCTAAACTTCAGCTTCTATCACATGATGACACAAAGGCCAGGTGAGCAGCTAAACTTCAGCTTCTATCACATGATGACACAAAGGTCAGGTGAGCAGCTAAACTTCAGCTTCTATCACATGATGACACAAAGGCCAGGTGAGCAGCTAAACTTCAGCTTCTATCACATGATGACACAAAGGTCAGGTGAGCAGCTAAACTTCAGCTTCTATCACATGATGACACAAAGGCCAGGTGAGCAGCTAAACTTCAGCTTCTATCACATGATGACACAAAGGCCAGGTGAGCAGCTAAACTTCAGCTTCTATCACATGATGACACAAAGGCCAGGCGAGCACTAAACTTCAGCTTCTATCACATGATGACACAAAGGTCAGGTGAGCAGCTAAACTTCAGCTTCTATCACATGAAACAAAGGTCAGGTGAGCAGCTAAACTTCAGCTTCTATCACATGAAACAAAGGCCAGGTGAGCAGCTAAACTTCAGCTTCTATCACATGAAACAAAGGCCAGGTGAGCAGCTAAACTTCAGCTTCTATCACATGATGACACAAAGGCCAGGTGAGCAGCTAAACTTCAGCTTCTATCACATGATGACACAAAGGTCAGGTGAGCAGCTAAACTTCAGCTTCTATCACATGATGACACAAAGGCCAGGTGAGCAGCTAAACTTCAGCTTCTATCACATGATGACACAAAGGCCAGGTGAGCAGCTAAACTTCAGCTTCTATCACATGATGACACAAAGGTCATGTGAGCAGCTAAACTTCAGCTTCTATCACATGATGACACAAAGGCCAGTGAGCAGCTAAACTTCAGCTTCTATCACATGATGACACAAAGGCCAAGTGAGCAGCTAAACTTCAGCTTCTATCACATGATGACACAAAGGCCAGGTGAGCAGCTAAACTTCAGCTTCTATCACATGATGACACAAAGGCCAAGTGAGCAGCTAAACTTCAGCTTCTATCACATGATGACACAAAGGCCAGGTGAGCAGCTAAACTTCAGCTTCTATCACATGATGACACAAAGGTCATGTGAGCAGCTAAACTTCAGCTTCTATCACATGATGACACAAAGGCCAGTTAGCAGCTAAACTTCAGCTTCTATCACATGAAACAAAGGTCAGGTGAGCAGCTAAACTTCAGCTTCTATCACATGATGACACAAAGGCCAGGTGAGCAGCTAAACTTCAGCTTCTATCACATGATGACACAAAGGCCAAGTGAGCAGCTAAACTTCAGCTTCTATCACATGATGACACAAAGGCCAAGTGAGCAGCTAAACTTCAGCTTCTATCACATGATGACACAAAGGCCAAGTTAGCAGCTAAACTTCAGCTTCTATCACATGAAACAAAGGTCAGGTGAGCAGCTAAACTTCAGCTTCTATCACATGATGACACAAAGGCCAAGTGAGCAGCTAAACTTCAGCTTCTATCACATGATGACACAAAGGCCAAGTTAGCAGCTAAACTTCAGCTTCTATCACATGAAACAAAGGTCAGGTGAGCAGCTAAACTTCAGCTTCTATCACATGATGACACAAAGGCCAAGTGAGCAGCTAAACTTCAGCTTCTATCACATGATGAACAAAGGCCAGGTGAGCAGCTAAACTTCAGCTTCTATCACATGATGACACAAAGGCCAGGTGAGCAGCTAAACTTCAGCTTCTATCACATGATGACACAAAGGCCAAGTGAGCAGCTAAACTTCAGCTTCTATCACATGATGACACAAAGGCCAGGTTAGCAGCTAAACTTCAGCTTCTATCACATGAAACAAAGGTCATGTGAGCAGCTAAACTTCAGCTTCTATCACATGATGACACAAAGGCCAAATGAGCAGCTAAACTTCAGCTTCTATCACATGATGACACAAAGGCCAAGTGAGCAGCTAAACTTCAGCTTCTATCACATGATGACACAAAGGCCAGGTGAGCAGCTAAACTTCAGCTTCTATCACATGATGACACAAAGGTCAGGTGAGCAGCTAAACTTCAGCTTCTATCACATGATGACACAAAGGCCAGGTGAGCAGCTAAACTTCAGCTTCTATCACATGATGACACAAAGGCCAGGTTAGCAGCTAAACTTCAGCTTCTATCACATGAAACAAAGGTCATGTGAGCAGCTAAACTTCAGCTTCTATCACATGATGACACAAAGGCCAGGTGAGCAGCTAAACTTCAGCTTCTATCACATGATGACACAAAGGTCATGTGAGCAGCTAAACTTCAGCTTCTATCACATGATGACACAAAGGCCAAGTGAGCAGCTAAACTTCAGCTTCTATCACATGAAACAAAGGTCAGGTGAGCAGCTAAACTTCAGCTTCTATCACATGATGACACAAAGGCCATGTGAGCAGCTAAACTTCAGCTTCTATGACATGATGACACAAAGGTCAGGTGAGCAGCTAAACTTCAGCTTCTATCACATGATGACACAAAGGTCAGGTGAGCAGCTAAACTTCAGCTTCTATCACATGATACAAAAGGTCAGGTGAGCAGCTAAACTTCAGCTTCTATCACATGAAACAAAGGTCAGGTGAGCAGCTAAACTTTTGCTTCTATTCATGATGACACAAAGGTCAGGTGAGCAGCTAAACTTCAGCTTCTATCACATGATGACACAAAGGCCGGTGAGCAGCTAAACTTCAGCTTCTATCACATGATGACACAAAGGCCAGGTGAGCAGCTAAACTTCAGCTTCTATCACATGATACAAAAGGTCAGGTGAGCAGCTAAACTTCAGCTTCTATCACATGATGACACAAAGGTCAAGTGAGCAGCTAAACTTCAGCTTCTATCACATGATGACACAAAGGCCATGTGAGCAGCTAAACTTCAGCTTCTATCACATGATGACACAAAGGTCAGTGAGCAGCTAAACTTCAGCTTCTATCACATGATGACACAAAGGTCAGGTGAGCAGCTAAACTTCAGCTTCTATCACATGATGACACAAAGGCCAGGTGAGCAGCTAAACTTCAGCTTCTATCACATGATGACACAAAGGTCAAGTGAGCAGCTAAACTTCAGCTTCTATCACATGATGACACAAAGGCCAGGTGAGCAGCTAAACTTCAGCTTCTATCACATGATGACACAAAGGCCAGGTGAGCAGCTAAACTTCAGCTTCTATCACATGATGACACAAAGGTCAGGTGAGCAGCTAAACTTCAGCTTCTATCACATGATGACACAAAGGCCAGGTGAGCAGCTAAACTTCAGCTTCTATCACATGATGACACAAAGGCCAGGTGAGCAGCTAAACTTCAGCTTCTATCACATGATGACACAAAGGCCAAGTTAGCAGCTAAACTTCAGCTTCTATCACATGAAACAAAGGTCAGGTGAGCAGCTAAACTTCAGCTTCTATCACATGATGACACAAAGGCCAAGTGAGCAGCTAAACTTCAGCTTCTATCACATGATGACACAAAGGCCAGGTGAGCAGCTAAACTTCAGCTTCTATCACATGATGACACAAAGGCCAGGTGAGCAGCTAAACTTCAGCTTCTATCACATGATGACACAAAGGCCAAGTGAGCAGCTAAACTTCAGCTTCTATCACATGATGACACAAAGGCCAAGTGAGCAGCTAAACTTCAGCTTCTATCACATGATGACACAAAGGCCAAGTTAGCAGCTAAACTTCAGCTTCTATCACATGAAACAAAGGTCAGGTGAGCAGCTAAACTTCAGCTTCTATCACATGAAACAAAGGCCAGGTGAGCAGCTAAACTTCAGCTTCTATCACATGATGACACAAAGGCCAAGTGAGCAGCTAAACTTCAGCTTCTATCACATGATGACACAAAGGCCAAGTGAGCAGCTAAACTTCAGCTTCTATCACATGATGACACAAAGGCCAAGTGAGCAGCTAAACTTCAGCTTCTATCACATGATGACACAAAGGCCAGGTGAGCAGCTAAACTTCAGCTTCTATCACATGATGACACAAAGGTCATGTTAGCAGCTAAACTTCAGCTTCTATCACATGAAACAAAGGTCAGGTGAGCAGCTAAACTTCAGCTTCTATCACATGATGACACAAAGGCCAGGTGAGCAGCTAAACTTCAGCTTCTATCACATGATGACACAAAGGCCAGGTGAGCAGCTAAACTTCAGCTTCTATCACATGATGACACAAAGGCCAAGTGAGCAGCTAAACTTCAGCTTCTATCACATGATGACACAAAGGCCAAGTGAGCAGCTAAACTTCAGCTTCTATCACATGATGACACAAAGGCCAGGTGAGCAGCTAAACTTCAGCTTCTATCACATGAAACAAAGGTCATGTGAGCAGCTAAACTTCAGCTTCTATCACATGATGACACAAAGGCCAAGTGAGCAGCTAAACTTCAGCTTCTATCACATGATGACGCAAAGGTCACGTGAGCAGCTAAACTTCAGCTTCTATCACATGATGACACAAAGGCCAGGTGAGCAGCTAAACTTCAGCTTCTATCACATGATGACACAAAGGCCAGGTGAGCAGCTAAACTTCAGCTTCTATCACATGATGACACAAAGGCCAAGTGAGCAGCTAAACTTCAGCTTCTATCACATGATGACACAAAGGCCAGGTGAGCAGCTAAACTTCAGCTTCTATCACATGATGACACAAAGGCCAGGTGAGCAGCTAAACTTCAGCTTCTATCACATGATGACACAAAGGCCAAGTGAGCAGCTAAACTTCAGCTTCTATCACATGATGACACAAAGGCCAAGTGAGCAGCTAAACTTCAGCTTCTATCACATGATGACACAAAGGCCAGGTGAGCAGCTAAACTTCAGCTTCTATCACATGATGAAACAAAGGTCAGGTGAGCAGCTAAACTTCAGCTTCTATCACATGATGACACAAAGGCCAAGTGAGCAGCTAAACTTCAGCTTCTATCACATGATGACACAAAGGCCAGGTGAGCAGCTAAACTTCAGCTTCTATCACATGATGACACAAAGGCCAGGTGAGCAGCTAAACTTCAGCTTCTATCACATGATGACACAAAGGTCAAGTGAGCAGCTAAACTTCAGCTTCTATCACATGATGACACAAAGGCCAAGTGAGCAGCTAAACTTCAGCTTCTATCACATGATGACACAAAGGCCAAGTGAGCAGCTAAACTTCAGCTTCTATCACATGATGACACAAAGGCCATGTGAGCAGCTAAACTTCAGCTTCTATCACATGATGAAACAAAGGTCAGATGAGCAGCTAAACTTCAGCTTCTATCACATGATGACACAAAGGTCAGGTGAGCAGCTAAACTTCAGCTTCTATCACATGATGACACAAAGGCCAGGTGAGCAGCTAAACTTCAGCTTCTATCACATGATGACACAAAGGTCAAGTGAGCAGCTAAACTTCAGCTTCTATCACATGATGACACAAAGGCCAGGTGAGCAGCTAAACTTCAGCTTCTATCACATGATGACACAAAGGTCAAGTGAGCAGCTAAACTTCAGCTTCTATCACATGATGACACAAAGGCCAAGTGAGCAGCTAAACTTCAGCTTCTATCACATGATGACACAAAGGCCAAGTGAGCAGCTAAACTTCAGCTTCTATCACATGATGACACAAAGGCCAAGTGAGCAGCTAAACTTCAGCTTCTATCACATGATGACACAAAGGCCAAGTTAGCAGCTAAACTTCAGCATCTATCACATGAAACAAAGGTCAGGTGAGCAGCTAAACTTCAGCTTCTATCACATGATGACACAAAGGCCATGTGAGCAGCTAAACTTCAGCTTCTATCACATGATGACACAAAGGCCATGTGAGCAGCTAAACTTCAGCTTCTATCACATGATGAAACAAAGGTCAGATGAGCAGCTAAACTTCAGCTTCTATCACATGATGACACAAAGGTCAGGTGAGCAGCTAAACTTCAGCTTCTATCACATGATGACACAAAGGCCAGGTGAGCAGCTAAACTTCAGCTTCTATCACATGATGACACAAAGGTCAGGTGAGCAGCTAAACTTCAGCTTCTATCACATGATGACACAAAGGCCAGGTGAGCAGCTAAACTTCAGCTTCTATCACATGATGACACAAAGGTCAGGTGAGCAGCTAAACTTCAGCTTCTATCACATGATGACACAAAGGCCAAGTGAGCAGCTAAACTTCAGCTTCTATCACATGATGACACAAAGGCCAGGTGAGCAGCTAAACTTCAGCTTCTATCACATGATGACACAAAGGCCAGGTGAGCAGCTAAACTTCAGCTTCTATCACATGATACAAAAGGTCAGGTGAGCAGCTAAACTTCAGCTTCTATCACATGAAACAAAGGTCAGGTGAGCAGCTAAACTTTTGCTTCTATTCATGATGACACCAAGGCCATGTGAGCAGCTAAACTTCAGCTTCTATCACATGATGACACAAAGGCCAAGTGAGCAGCTAAACTTCAGCTTCTATCACATGATGACACAAAGGCCAAGTGAGCAGCTAAACTTCAGCTTCTATCACATGATGACACAAAGGTCAGGTGAGCAGCTAAACTTCAGCTTCTATCACATGATGACACAAAGGTCAGTGAGCAGCTAAACTTCAGCTTCTATCACATGATGACACAAAGGTCATGTGAGCAGCTAAACTTCAGCTTCTATCACATGATGACACAAAGGTCAAGTGAGCAGCTAAACTTCAGCTTCTATCACATGATGACGCAAAGGTCAGGTGAGCAGCTAAACTTCAGCTTCTATCACATGATGACACAAAGGCCAGGTGAGCAGCTAAACTTCAGCTTCTATCACATGATGACACAAAGGCCAGGTGAGCAGCTAAACTTCAGCTTCTATCACATGATGACACAAAGGCCAGGTGAGCAGCTAAACTTCAGCTTCTATCACATGATGACACAAAGGCCAGGTGAGCAGCTAAACTTCAGCTTCTATCACATGATGACACAAAGGCCAAGTGAGCAGCTAAACTTCAGCTTCTATCACATGATGACACAAAGGCCAGGTGAGCAGCTAAACTTCAGCTTCTATCACATGATGACACAAAGGTCATGTGAGCAGCTAAACTTCAGCTTCTATCACATGATGACACAAAGGCCAGGTGAGCAGCTAAACTTCAGCTTCTATCACATGATGACACAAAGGCCAGGTGAGCAGCTAAACTTCAGCTTCTATCACATGATGACACAAAGGCCAAGTGAGCAGCTAAACTTCAGCTTCTATCACATGATGACACAAAGGCCAAGTTAGCAGCTAAACTTCAGCTTCTATCACATGAAACAAAGGTCAGGTGAGCAGCTAAACTTCAGCTTCTATCACATGATGACACAAAGGCCATGTGAGCAGCTAAACTTCAGCTTCTATCACATGATGACACAAAGGCCATGTGAGCAGCTAAACTTCAGCTTCTATCACATGAAACAAAGGTCAGGTGAGCAGCTAAACTTCAGCTTCTATCACATGAAACAAAGGTCAGGTGAGCAGCTAAACTTTTGCTTCTATTCATGATGACACCAAGGCCAGGTGAGCAGCTAAACTTCAGCTTCTATCACATGATGACACAAAGGTCAGGTGAGCAGCTAAACTTCAGCTTCTATCACATGATGACACAAAGGCCAGTGAGCAGCTAAACTTCAGCTTCTATCACATGATGACACAAAGGTCAGGTGAGCAGCTAAACTTCAGCTTCTATCACATGATGACACAAAGGCCAAGTGAGCAGCTAAACTTCAGCTTCTATCACATGATGACACAAAGGCCATGTGAGCAGCTAAACTTCAGCTTCTATCACATGATGACACAAAGGTCAGGTGAGCAGCTAAACTTCAGCTTCTATCACATGATACAAAAGGTCATGTGAGCAGCTAAACTTCAGCTTCTATCACATGAAACAAAGGTCAGGTGAGCAGCTAAACTTCAGCTTCTATCACATGATGACACAAAGGCCAAGTGAGCAGCTAAACTTCAGCTTCTATCACATGATGACACAAAGGCCAGGTGAGCAGCTAAACTTCAGCTTCTATCACATGATGACACAAAGGCCAAGTGAGCAGCTAAACTTCAGCTTCTATCACATGATGACACAAAGGCCAAGTGAGCAGCTAAACTTCAGCTTCTATCACATGATGACACAAAGGCCAGGTGAGCAGCTAAACTTCAGCTTCTATCACATGATGACACAAAGGCCAAGTGAGCAGCTAAACTTCAGCTTCTATCACAAGATGACACAAAGGCCAGGTGAGCAGCTAAACTTCAGCTTCTATCACATGATGACACAAAGGCCAGGTGAGCAGCTAAACTTCAGCTTCTATCACATGAAACAAAAGGTCAGGTGAGCAGCTAAACTTCAGCTTCTATCACATGAAACAAAGGTCAGGTGAGCAGCTAAACTTTTGCTTCTATTCAACATGACACCAAGGCCATGTGAGCAGCTAAACTTCAGCTTCTATCACATGATGACACAAAGGCCAGGTGAGCAGCTAAACTTCAGCTTCTATCACATGATGACACAAAGGCCAAGTGAGCAGCTAAACTTCAGCTTCTATCACATGATGACACAAAGGCCAAGTGAGCAGCTAAACTTCAGCTTCTATCACATGATGACACAAAGGCCAAGTGAGCAGCTAAATTTCAGCTTCTATCACATGATGACACAAAGGCCATGTGAGCAGCTAAACTTCAGCTTCTATCACATGATGAAACAAAGGTCAGGTGAGCAGCTAAACTTCAGCTTCTATCACATGATGACACAAAGGTCATGTGAGCAGCTAAACTTCAGCTTCTATCACATGATGACACAAAGGCCAGGTGAGCAGCTAAACTTCAGCTTCTATCACATGATGACACAAAGGTCAAGTGAGCAGCTAAACTTCAGCTTCTATCACATGATGACACAAAGGCCAGGTGAGCAGCTAAACTTCAGCTTCTATCACATGATGACACAAAGGCCAAGTGAGCAGCTAAACTTCAGCTTCTATCACATGATGACACAAAGGTCAAGTGAGCAGCTAAACTTCAGCTTCTATCACATGATGACACAAAGGCCAAGTGAGCAGCTAAACTTCAGCTTCTATCACATGATGACACAAAGGCCAAGTGAGCAGCTAAACTTCAGCTTCTATCACATGATGACACAAAGGCCAAGTGAGCAGCTAAACTTCAGCTTCTATCACATGATGACACAAAGGCCAAGTTAGCAGCTAAACTTCAGCATCTATCACATGAAACAAAGGTCAGGTGAGCAGCTAAACTTCAGCTTCTATCACATGATGACACAAAGGCCAAGTGAGCAGCTAAACTTCAGCTTCTATCACATGATGACACAAAGGCCAAGTGAGCAGCTAAACTTCAGCTTCTATCACATGATGACACAAAGGCCAAGTGAGCAGCTAAACTTCAGCTTCTATCACATGATGACACAAAGGCCAAGTGAGCAGCTAAACTTCAGCTTCTATCACATGATGACACAAAGGCCAAGTGAGCAGCTAAACTTCAGCTTCTATCACATGATGACACAAAGGCCAAGTGAGCAGCTAAACTTCAGCTTCTATCACATGATGACACAAAGGCCAAGTTAGCAGCTAAACTTCAGCATCTATCACATGAAACAAAGGTCAGGTGAGCAGCTAAACTTCAGCTTCTATCACATGATGACACAAAGGCCAAGTGAGCAGCTAAACTTCAGCTTCTATCACATGATGACACAAAGGCCAAGTGAGCAGCTAAACTTCAGCTTCTATCACATGATGACACAAAGGCCAAGTGAGCAGCTAAACTTCAGCTTCTATCACATGATGACACAAAGGCCAAGTGAGCAGCTAAACTTCAGCTTCTATCACATGATGACACAAAGGCCAGGTGAGCAGCTAAACTTCAGCTTCTATCACATGATGACACAAAGGTCATGTGAGCAGCTAAACTTCAGCTTCTATCACATGATGACACAAAGGCCAGTGAGCAGCTAAACTTCAGCTTCTATCACATGATGACACAAAGGCCAGGTGAGCAGCTAAACTTCAGCTTCTATCACATGATGACACAAAGGCCAGGTGAGCAGCTAAACTTCAGCTTCTATCACATGATGACACAAAGGCCAAGTGAGCAGCTAAACTTCAGCTTCTATCACATGATGACACAAAGGCCAAGTGAGCAGCTAAACTTCAGCTTCTATCACATGATGACACAAAGGCCAAGTTAGCAGCTAAACTTCAGCATCTATCACATGAAACAAAGGTCAGGTGAGCAGCTAAACTTCAGCTTCTATCACATGATGACACAAAGGCCAAATGAGCAGCTAAACTTCAGCTTCTATCACATGATGACACAAAGGCCAAGTGAGCAGCTAAACTTCAGCTTCTATCACATGATGACACAAAGGCCAAGTGAGCAGCTAAACTTCAGCTTCTATCACATGATGACACAAAGGCCAAGTTAGCAGCTAAACTTCAGCTTCTATCACATGAAACAAAGGTCAGGTGAGCAGCTAAACTTCAGCTTCTATCACATGATGACACAAAGGCCATGTGAGCAGCTAAACTTCAGCTTCTATCACATGATGAAACAAAGGTCAGATGAGCAGCTAAACTTCAGCTTCTATCACATGATGACACAAAGGTCAGGTGAGCAGCTAAACTTCAGCTTCTATCACATGATGACACAAAGGCCAGGTGAGCAGCTAAACTTCAGCTTCTATCACATGATGACACAAAGGCCAGGTGAGCAGCTAAACTTCAGCTTCTATCACATGATGACACAAAGGTCAGGTGAGCAGCTAAACTTCAGCTTCTATCACATGATGACACAAAGGCCAGGTGAGCAGCTAAACTTCAGCTTCTATCACATGATGACACAAAGGCCAGGTGAGCAGCTAAACTTCAGCTTCTATCACATGATGACACAAAGGCCAGGTGAGCAGCTAAACTTCAGCTTCTATCACATGATGACACAAAGGTCATGTGAGCAGCTAAACTTCAGCTTCTATCACATGATGACACAAAGGCCAGGTGAGCAGCTAAACTTCAGCTTCTATCACATGATGACACAAAGGCCATGTGAGCAGCTAAACTTCAGCTTCTATCACATGATGACACAAAGGCCAAGTGAGCAGCTAAACTTCAGCTTCTATCACATGATGACACAAAGGCCAAGTGAGCAGCTAAACTTCAGCTTCTATCACATGATGACACAAAGGCCAAGTGAGCAGCTAAACTTCAGCTTCTATCACATGATGACACAAAGGCCAAGTGAGCAGCTAAACTTCAGCTTCTATCACATGATGACACAAAGGCCAGGTGAGCAGCTAAACTTCAGCTTCTATCACATGATGACACAAAGGCCAAGTGAGCAGCTAAACTTCAGCTTCTATCACATGATGACACAAAGGCCAGGTGAGCAGCTAAACTTCAGCTTCTATCACATGATGACACAAAGGCCAGGTGAGCAGCTAAACTTCAGCTTCTATCACATGAAACAAAGGTCAGGTGAGCAGCTAAACTTCAGCTTCTATCACATGAAACAAAGGTCAGGTGAGCAGCTAAACTTTTGCTTCTATTCAACATGACACCAAGGCCAAGTGAGCAGCTAAACTTCAGCTTCTATGACATGATGACACAAAGGCCAGGTGAGCAGCTAAACTTCAGCTTCTATCACATGATGACACAAAGGCCAAGTGAGCAGCTAAACTTCAGCTTCTATCACATGATGACACAAAGGCCAAGTGAGCAGCTAAACTTCAGCTTCTATCACATGATGACACAAAGGCCAAGTGAGCAGCTAAACTTCAGCTTCTATCACATGATGACACAAAGGCCAGGTGAGCAGCTAAACTTCAGCTTCTATCACATGATGACACAAAGGCCAGTGAGCAGCTAAACTTCAGCTTCTATCACATGATGACACAAAGGTCAGGTGAGCAGCTAAACTTCAGCTTCTATCACATGATGACACAAAGGCCAGGTGAGCAGCTAAACTTCAGCTTCTATCACATGATGACACAAAGGTCAAGTGAGCAGCTAAACTTCAGCTTCTATCACATGATGACACAAAGGCCAGGTGAGCAGCTAAACTTCAGCTTCTATCACATGATGACACAAAGGCCAAGTGAGCAGCTAAACTTCAGCTTCTATCACATGATGACACAAAGGCCAAGTGAGCAGCTAAACTTCAGCTTCTATCACATGATGACACAAAGGCCAAGTGAGCAGCTAAACTTCAGCTTCTATCACATGATGACACAAAGGCCAAGTGAGCAGCTAAACTTCAGCTTCTATCACATGATGACACAAAGGCCAAGTTAGCAGCTAAACTTCAGCATCTATCACATGAAACAAAGGTCAGGTGAGCAGCTAAACTTCAGCTTCTATCACATGATGACACAAAGGCCAAGTGAGCAGCTAAACTTCAGCTTCTATCACATGATGACACAAAGGCCAAGTGAGCAGCTAAACTTCAGCTTCTATCACATGATGACACAAAGGCCAAGTGAGCAGCTAAACTTCAGCTTCTATCACATGATGACACAAAGGCCAAGTGAGCAGCTAAACTTCAGCTTCTATCACATGATGACACAAAGGCCAAGTGAGCAGCTAAACTTCAGCTTCTATCACATGATGACACAAAGGCCAAGTGAGCAGCTAAACTTCAGCTTCTATCACATGATGACACAAAGGCCAAGTTAGCAGCTAAACTTCAGCATCTATCACATGAAACAAAGGTCAGGTGAGCAGCTAAACTTCAGCTTCTATCACATGATGACACAAAGGCCAAGTGAGCAGCTAAACTTCAGCTTCTATCACATGATGACACAAAGGCCAAGTGAGCAGCTAAACTTCAGCTTCTATCACATGATGACACAAAGGCCAGGTGAGCAGCTAAACTTCAGCTTCTATCACATGATGACACAAAGGCCAAGTGAGCAGCTAAACTTCAGCTTCTATCACATGATGACACAAAGGCCAGGTGAGCAGCTAAACTTCAGCTTCTATCACATGATGACACAAAGGTCATGTGAGCAGCTAAACTTCAGCTTCTATCACATGATGACACAAAGGCCAAGTGAGCAGCTAAACTTCAGCTTCTATCACATGATGACACAAAGGCCAAGTGAGCAGCTAAACTTCAGCTTCTATCACATGATGACACAAAGGCCAAGTGAGCAGCTAAACTTCAGCTTCTATCACATGATGACACAAAGGCCAAGTGAGCAGCTAAACTTCAGCTTCTATCACATGATGACACAAAGGCCAGGTGAGCAGCTAAACTTCAGCTTCTATCACATGATGACACAAAGGTCATGTGAGCAGCTAAACTTCAGCTTCTATCACATGATGACACAAAGGCCAAGTGAGCAGCTAAACTTCAGCTTCTATCACATGATGACACAAAGGTCACGTGAGCAGCTAAACTTCAGCTTCTATCACATGATGACACAAAGGCCAGGTGAGCAGCTAAACTTCAGCTTCTATCACATGATGACACAAAGGCCAAGTGAGCAGCTAAACTTCAGCTTCTATCACATGATGACACAAAGGCCAAGTGAGCAGCTAAACTTCAGCTTCTATCACATGATGACACAAAGGCCAAGTTAGCAGCTAAACTTCAGCATCTATCACATGAAACAAAGGTCAGGTGAGCAGCTAAACTTCAGCTTCTATCACATGATGACACAAAGGCCAAAAGAGCAGCTAAACTTCAGCTTCTATCACATGATGACACAAAGGCCAAGTGAGCAGCTAAACTTCAGCTTCTATCACATGATGACACAAAGGCCAAGTGAGCAGCTAAACTTCAGCTTCTATCACATGATGACACAAAGGCCAAGTTAGCAGCTAAACTTCAGCATCTATCACATGAAACAAAGGTCAGGTGAGCAGCTAAACTTCAGCTTCTATCACATGATGACACAAAGGCCAAGTGAGCAGCTAAACTTCAGCTTCTATCACATGATGACACAAAGGCCAAGTGAGCAGCTAAACTTCAGCTTCTATCACATGATGACACAAAGGCCAAGTTAGCAGCTAAACTTCAGCATCTATCACATGAAACAAAGGTCAGGTGAGCAGCTAAACTTCAGCTTCTATCACATGATGACACAAAGGCCAAGTGAGCAGCTAAACTTCAGCTTCTATCACATGATGACACAAAGGCCAAGTGAGCAGCTAAACTTCAGCTTCTATCACATGATGACACAAAGGTCAGGTGAGCAGCTAAACTTCAGCTTCTATCACATGATGACACAAAGGTCAGGTGAGCAGCTAAACTTCAGCTTCTATCACATGATGACACAAAGGCCAGGTGAGCAGCTAAACTTCAGCTTCTATCACATGAAACAAAAGGTCAGGTGAGCAGCTAAACTTCAGCTTCTATCACATGATGACACAAAGATCATGTGAGCAGCTAAACTTCTGCTTCTATCACATGATGACACAAAGGCCAGGTGAGCAGCTAAACTTCAGCTTCTATCACATGATGACACAAAGGTGATGTGAGCAGCTAAACTTCAGCTTCTATCACATGATGACACAAAGGCCAAGTGAGCAGCTAAACTCAGCTTCTATCACATGATGACACAAAGGCCAGATGAGCAGCTAAACTTCAGCTTCTATCACATGATGACACAAAGGCCAAGTGAGCAGCTAAACTTCAGCTTCTATCACAAGATGACACAAAGGCCAGGTGAGCAGCTAAACTTCAGCTTCTATCACATGATGACACAAAGG
>JBBPBX010063677.1:2341-15433 GCA_038048925.1 Garcialebias charrua | reverse complement strand
TTTGTAGCTCCACACGCTCAGGAAAGAATCTGCATATGATGACTGTACCACTTTCTGTGGCATTTCAACAGCCCAGTTTCATGAAACAATAACTATGGTAGAGTGACCAAAACACAAGCATGGCCGCCATGATTAATTGAACAATTTGCTTCTTTTCAGTCTTTAAAATCTTTCAAAAGACTTAAAATTTATAATATATTGATTAATCTACAAATACAACACAGTACGAGCAAACGAACTGTTCCAGCCTCATGAAAGTGTGTTTTTGTGACTCAAGACAGAAAATGTGTTGGCTCTGAGATTATCTCTTGACAGTAAATTAAAATAATACTTTCCATAAAAAGCTTTTTATCTCGTCTGAAAAGTTATTTACCCCCCGGTGAATTGATCTCGGGTTTGCTGGTTTACATCATGCCCTTCATATATTTCAAACTATATGCTGTCTGTTAGCAAAATATCTCATGAACCACAGGACCGATTTTAATGAAAATTTCAGAAAGTATTCCCTGGTTGTACGTCTACAATCAGCATTATTTCTGTGATTCAAAACTGAGCCATATCTGAATGTCTGAGCAGATTTTGGACCTTTTACAGAGAAATCAGTGCAATATAACTGCCATCATTAAGCCTCTTCTGAAAAAATCTAATTTGGATCCCGACAATTTTTCTAACTACCGCCCAATTTCCCACCTCCCATTTCTGTCCAAAGTGCTGGAGAAAACAGTTGCTGCTCAGCTGCAGGACCACCTACAGCAACACTCTCTGTATGAGAAGTTCCAGTCTGGATTCAGAGCAGCTCACAGTACTGAGACTGCACTGCTGAGAGTAACAAATGATGTCCTCATGGCTGCTGACACTGGTTCTCCCTCCATCCTTGTCCTCCTTGACCTCACTGCAGCCTTCGACACTGTGGACCATAGTATCCTCCTCCACCGTCTTCATGTGGAGGTCGGTCTCTGTGACACTGTCCTGGACTGGTTCAATTCTTTCCTCTCCAATAGGCTGGAATGTGTTAGCCTTGGCAATGCCACTTCCCAGACAGTCGGTGTCTCCTGTGGTGTCCCTCAGGGGTCAGTTCTGGGGCCCCTGCTGTTTTCCCTCTACATGCTGCCTTTAGGTCAAATTATTAATCAGTTCAACATTTCTTTTCACTGCTATGCCGACGACACACAGCTTTACATCAGGACTGGAACATCATCATCATCCCTATCTCCGTCTTCACTCACTGTTCTCTCTGCCTGCCTGGAGGAAATAAAGGCATGGATGAATCAGAATTTTCTTCAATTAAACTGCTCGAAGACTGAGGCCATATTGATTGGCACCCCTCACCAGATACAAACATCAACTTTAACAACAATCTCCTTCTCTGGTCAAGACATCCCCCTCTCCACCTCTGTTACAAATCTTGGAATAAAAATGGACTCTCATCTTACATTTGAAAATCACATTAAGCATCTGTTTAAAACCTGCTTCTTCCATCTTCGAAACATCTCCAGACTTCGCCCATCTCTGACTTTTCCTGATGCTGAGAAACTCGTCCATGCCTTTGTCTCCTCCAGGCTCGACTACTGCAACTCCCTGTTTATTGGTATCCCTGGCAAAAACCTTCAGAAACTTCAATACATTCAAAACAGTGCAGCAAGGATTCTGTTGAGAGTTCGTAAATTTGAACATATTACACCCATTCTCCATAACCTCCATTGGCTTCCTGTCACCTACAGAATTCAGTACAAAACTGCTCTCATTACCCATCAATGCTTGCACGGCACTTCATTTGATTTGATTTGATTTGATGTTTATTCATTCATTTTAAAAGAACAATACAAGACAGTTTCATCAGATACAAGATTACAAGTAGGATAAAATGAAGGGAGCAGAAAGAAGATGAAATCTTATTATATCTGCCCCTATATATATATATATCTGCACTTCACCTGACTATCTAAAGGACATTCTTGCACCATATTCATCCACCCGGTCTCTACGATCACAGAACAGTAATTTACTTCATATTCCTCGGACCAAATTGAGGACCATGGGAGACCGAGCATTCTGTGTGGCTGCCCCCCGCCTGTGGAACTCCCTCCCTGACGACCTGAGAGCTCCACAGTCACTGGTTGACTTTAAAAGCAGCATAAAGACCTTTCTTTTTAAGCAAGCCTATTCTGCCTCCACATGATTTTATCTTTGATCTTAGCTGATATCATTATTGATTTTACTTGATTTTATCACTTGTTTTATTTTATTTATTTTTTAAGCAAGCCTAATCTGCATCCACATGATTTTATCTTTGATCTTAGTCGATATTATTATTGATTTTATTTGATTTTATCACTTGTTTTATTTTGATCTTTGCTTTGTACACTTTGTAGCACTTTGAGATTTTTATTAATGAAAAGTGCATTATAAATGGAATTCATTATTATTATTATTATTAAATTGACTTGATTTTTTTCACCCTGTAGTTGGAGGCTTTAAAACAAACAAAAAATGTTTTCCACTTGAGGGAAAACCTGGAATTCCACCTTCTTGAGATTTAGTCTATTTACTCTGTAGGGAAAAAGTAAAACTCAAAGGATGATGGTACAAACAGTCTTTGACACCGTTTTAAAGAGGACTCTTACTTGATAGATTTAATCCACTCCTCAGGCGTGGGTGCTGATATCCTGTAAACCATAGATATATACACTAGATAAGCTGAGGAGGAGTCAGCGGTGTCGTCAAGCGGCAGCCATCTTGCCACAGACAGCAACATTAGCTGCAGCTGTGGAAACCGTATGGAGGTGAGGGATTTATACAAACAAAAATACGCTTAACTCGCTGTAATCTTGACGGATTTACAAACGGTTTATGTTTTTAAAAACGTTATTAACGTGGCTATGATTTCTTTGGTAATCAGACAGCAGTTTCGTCTTTTTTAAAAGGTTTTATTCGTGTTTTGGGTGTCACACTCATCGAGAATCTAGAATTTAAATTCTGTTTTTATTACACCAATAACTATTTTAAAACATTTAACTATTAACAAGAGCCTTTGATTAAGGGCTAGCTAGTATTCCAAATATTTCCCTCGCATTCTTAGATCACTAGGAGCTCTTTGTTTTTAACTGAACTAAAGCTGCACATGATTTCCAAGCGGTTTGGTATGTTCAACACTAATTACTGCTTTGTGTTTTACAGAAATACTCTTTGACAAGATGCCTGACTTTTGTGCAGCCTATGGATGCTCCAATAGACGTAACATCAAAACAAGAAACCTTGGGATCACATTTCACCTGTAAGACTCTGTGACAGTATTATTACTTTAATTAGAATAATCATAGTTATATTTTGGATCAGTGCACATTACACGTCACGCTACACACAAAAAATGTGAGATAATATTATTGACATAATATTATACATAATATATATTTACATAATAATGACATAATATATATTTACAGCACTTTGGTTGACCTTGTTGTTGTTTTAAGTGCTCTATAAATAAAATGGTATGGTATAAGGCTTGTAAAAGTATCTTTATATAAATTATGATTATGATTCAGTGTTTCTTTTTGATACCATTTTTAATAGCTGTTTTATTGTACCAAAAGTAAATGCAAGCACACCAAAAGTATGATATATGTGTATACTTGTCATTACTATAATTCAAAGGTAAAGAAAGGAAGTGTGGAAAATAATGACCTGGGGCCTCATGTACAAAGACTTGCGTGGATTTCTTACTGAAAAGTGCCGCACGGTCAAATCCAGAAATCTGCGTACGCACAAAAAAATCCAGATGTATCAAACTGTGCATACGCCGGTATCCACGCACATTCCTTTTGTACATCACAACCAACGTGGGATTGAGCGCACATGAGAGAGTGGCCGACTCCGCCTTTGACACGCCTCCATATAAATATGCAAATTCATTTAAATATGCCCTGCACGTTAGGAATGTCGTCTTTGCTCTATTGCAAATCATGTCGAAACGTGGAAAAAAGAGGAACTTCACGGACTGTGAACTGGAGACACTTCTGAGTGACGTAGAGAGGCACAGAAAAAGGTTTTGTCTGGCACGCTCAGCGCACAACAAACCGTCCACTTTTAAATGAAAAGTTGACCCAGCTGTTTTAACATGCATTGATAGATCAGTGGTTAGCGTGCCTGCCTTTCGTCCCGAAGGTCATGAGTTCGAATCCCGCATGGTACAACGTTTAATTTCTTTTTTAATTCATTCCAGATTTAAAGAACACAAGAAAACTATTTAGAATGAACAACATGAAATGAAACAATACATGAAATGAAGGCAAAAGAGGATTTCTTGTGGGTTTTTTTAAATAGTTTTCTTGTGTTCTTTAAATCTGGAATGAATTAAAAATAAAGACAAACGTTGTTTTCATTTAAATATACCCTGCAACAGAGGAATGTCGTCTTGTCCCATCATGCATCACGTTCTTCAACTGCTAAAACAGCTAAGAATGAACAAAAAACAAGAATTTAAGCTGTGCAGAACTATTCAGTCTTTCTGTTTTTTATATTTTTTGCAGGTTGTATTCTGATTGCGTCCATGTGGATGTAATAATTGTTCATCATGTGTGTTTGGGTGGAAATAATCATTATTACCCCACCATGAACAGTTTCCAGAATCACCTGTAGGTGTCGCCAAAGGAACACAAACCACAGAAACGTGCCTACGCCAAGCCTGGTGCTGGCGTGGGAATGCGCACATATCCACGTTCAGTTCTGTTTTGATACATACGGAGTTTTGCGTGGATAGTGACGTACGCACGGAATTTGTGCCTACGCACAGTTGATACATGAGGCCCCAGCTTCTTCATGTTTTTAAGGTTTCCCAAAACCAGAGAGAGGAGGCGGCAGTGGGAAGTTGCCCTAAGAAGAGAGGGTTTTGTTGCCCTGGACAGGACACTGCTCTGCAGTGATCACTTCAGGTCTGAGGACTTTGATCGGACAGGGCAGACTGTCAGATTAAAAGATAGTGTTGTTCCAACACTTTTAAATTTTCCATCTCATCTTCAAAGGGTATGTACCATCGACCTACAAGATTTCAAGTTGTATAAGATTGATATGTCTATAAACTACTGTATATATAAATATGTGGTTAAATGTCACAGTTTAGTATTTCTGTCAATGGTTCCTGTGCTGCTTGATGGGCAACGATATATCCTGACCTACAGGTTCAGCCAGGACCACTTGGAGCTTCTCTTTAACTCCATCAGAGCATCTGGTACAATTCATAATTATTTTTTAACACAACACTAAGTGACCGGAACTGTCAGCAACTGTATTGTTTTCAATTTGTTGATCCATGTTTTCTTTTTTTTAGGAAAATACATTTGGTTTGTTTATTTGTTTGAAAAATCGGTGAATATGTAATATACTGTTATATATCTTGTGTCTATTTTAAGGTGGATGGAATAACAACCCTAGTGCCAGCCAGTTCAAGAACATTTTCAGAAAGCTGATGGCCCGGTGTGGTGTTAAACCAAGCATAAAAGGCAATGTGACCGCACAGGATGAGACAGAGTCCCTACCAGTTGAACCAATGTCCTCTGCTGACCAGTTCTACCACATTGACACATCAACAAACCTGTCAGCTGTAGACATGTCCTCTGTAGAAGAAGAAGATCTTCCATCACCGTTTGCTGACATTCCTGCTCTTATACATGACCACAGCTACCTTCCCAGCCGCTTCGATGGTCTTGTGGAAAACACACTTGTGTACATTTCAGGTAGAGGTTGACTTATACTATATTTGACCTATTACCTGTAGTGCTAACATTCAGCATATAATATTCAAAAACTGAAATGATGGTCAAATAATGAGATGATAGTCCTAAAAAGGAAATGTAACCTTAATTTTACTTACTATGTTTATTATTAATATTGTTCATTTGTCTAACTCTATTTCAAGGTTTTGTTGTGCGACGGGCATTGAGAAAGTTGTCCTGTGATGTCTGCCGTGCCAGCCTGGTGACAGACGCTGCAACTGCCAGTGAAGACAAGAGCTACCACCTGCTGACTCTGAGAAACAAAGGGGGGCTGATGATTCCTTCTGAAGGCACAGTGAGGGTAGTTAGGGCAGCAGAGTGGGTCATTCGTCAGGCATCTGCAGATTGCATACGATCACAGCCCATCAAACAACTAGAGGTCCTCTACATTGTGCGGAAGAGGATAGGTACAGAGGATGTGTTTTTGCTTGGGAAGCACAACAGTGACACACAATATGGCATTGACAGTCACCACCATATGCTGCTCTCATTAGTTGTCTCATTGTTTTTCAAGCTAAGGCTACATCACTTGGCAAAAATCAATAATTTGCGTTTACAGAGTGGCAACATGAGACAGAAGCTCACCAAGGCAGTCCTTTTTAAAGGGCATTAGCTCCAAAAACACAAAGATTTTAACACTGGACTCTGTGTCATCAAACGGGTTATTCACTAAACTCTCGGTCATGTGCTCATTCTGTTTGCACTGCTCATATTTGCACTAATGTTTGTATTACATCACTGCCTATAGTCATAATACTGTTTACATTCTCTGTTTACATACTACTGTTTACATTCAATGTTTACATTTATTAATACTATTTACATTTATTACTACTGCTTACATTTATTACTACTGTTTACATTTACACTACTTTTATATCTACACCACTGCTGATACATATACAGTATTCTCTGACCAGCCTTATTTAAGGATGCCCAATGTGCCTTACTGCATATGCCACTTTTGCCTCTATAACAACATCAACTACTACCTCATACATATACTGTGTACATTAACTCATATGCTGCTTTGCCACTTTGCAAATGTCAATGCTAGAACCTTTAGTTTATTTTATAGTTATACTGTACTTTTATACTTTTTTACTTTTTATACTAGTATGCAAAAACTCAGGACAGTATTATGTTCATTAAATGTTTAGTGTTTTAGTTTTAGAGTTGGTGTAAATTTTCATACTCATTTACCACTATGCAAAAACTCAGGACAGTGTTACAGTTTTACTATTTTATGCTTATGTTTATTATTATATGTTTCAGTGTTTTAATGTTTAAATAGTTACTGTTGCACCGAGGGACTGAGAGTCTTGTCACACTATCAGATGTTTATTTCTGTTTGTTTGTTTGTTTATTTATATCTCCCGATTATTAAATCTTTTCATGTATCTAAAAAAAATAAACTACACATATTGACCAAGGTTTGTGTAATAATGTATTTAATATTACATAATATTTGCATGTGTAGGGAAAAAATTGGCATAAATTATTTTCATACCACTAATAATAATGCTATTTATGATGAAATAGTATTAAATATTTATTAGCATTGTAACATATGTCAGTTAATTTCGCTGGAAATAAACATGTATTTATAAATAGATGTAAATATAATCTTATTGTGTATATTGCTAGTGCAATACAGTGTCTATATAACGTTATTTTCATGTGAACGTCCATCTTAAGTATACCATATTATAACAACATCTCTCACATTTATAACAAACCAAACCGTTTTAAAATCGGTTGAAAATTAAGCAAGTTATGGTTATTTTAATAGTAAATGCCCCATTCACATTCATGTTAAGAGTGGGCGTTCTGTCTGTGGCAAGATGGCCGCCGTCTGACGATGTCGGTCTCCATTGGCCAACAGCGGGGATGTCTTATCTATTGTTTATTATATCTATGCTGTAAACAACATGGCCGTGCAGAGACCACTAAAGGGGCAGGTGCTCAACAAAAAAAAAGGGTGCACATCTAACCGCATTTCAGGACAGAACATTAACAGTCACATAGCTTTCAGAGTTTAATAAACAATGATAAATTACAAAATTGTGAGATATACAATCAAAGCTAAGGAAAATCTCTACATAGAACATACAACTATCCATATGTAAAATATTTTATTAGTAATTTCTTTCTGTCTACTTTGTTATAGGAAAGTATTGCAATATTCAAACCTGCGATTTAGCAAGATATGTAAATCAGAGCTACACCACCAGATATATTTTGTCTTTACAGAATTACACTATTAAAAATATAAACAAGGGCACAATGCAACTTTTTAGTGTACTGTCATCTATAAAAGAAAGAGCTGCCTGGTTTGCTACACTTGCAGTGGAGATGAAGATGGTCCATTCAGAAAAGCAGAGCTGCATCAAACTTTAATGTGGAACTGCAGAAGAAAACAAAACAAAAGCAAAAATTGAATTGTTAATGCATGTCACCATAAGCAAAGCCTACTGAGACTAACTGACCACCAAAATGTATACCTATATCTGTATTTGTCTCTTAGTATTTTGTAAGTACCTATATACTGTACATTTTCTTCAGTCTTTCTTCTTTTTTTTTTTTCTTGTCAGTTTCTCTTCTCTTTTTTCCTCATTGTCTCATCTTCTCTGTGTTTAGTGGAGGCCAATGTCTCTTATTTATTTCGGTCTCTTGCCTTTCTTTTTTCCACATTCTCACATGATTTTCACATGACGTCGTGCGTTGAGCCTAAAATTGCAACAAAAGATTTCTGATGTGTGCAAATAAAAGTTTGTTTTGCAAATAACTTTTTAAGTTCACGAGAGAAAAATTAGTTAGGCTATTTGATTTTAAAAAGTTTTTAAACAAAACATTTTGGTTAAAAAAATGAAATCATTACAATTCCAAAAGTTCTGATTACAATTTTATTTTACTTAAAGGTGCTATATGTAGTTTTTGAACACGCTGGCACTTAGAAACATTTTGAACAGAAACACGTTTCTTTACTATGGTGGGGGCCCGCCCCCGGTGCTTCCTGTCTCTGACGGCGGTTGGGCGGGCGCTCTTGGCCATGTCGTCCATGTGGGATTTCGTGTCCTCCTGGGCGGCGGGCTGACTGCAGTTAGCAGGGGTCTTGGCGGCCCTGGTGGGTGTGGGCTGTTGGTCCTGCTGGTGGTGGCCCTCGTGGCCGTGTCACTCTCTGGTCTGGGGCTCAACAAGCCTGGAGGTCGGAGAGGTGTTTGGCCTCGATCCTTGGGTAGACGTTGGCGAACTGGGGGGGTATGCAGGGTCAGCAGGGGAGCTGACTCGCTGCAGGATCATTGTCCCTGTAGTTATTTTCTCCCCATCCCTCACCACGCGCCTCCGCCCTCTTCATTTCAAATTAATACATGTAGGGATTTGAGGCTCAGGTGTGCTGCAACGTTTTTACATCTCTGTTGTTCAGAACCACCTGGAACTCAATTTTATTATACACCTTAGTCATTCATTTATATACATCCTCATAAAATTCACATATAGGAAATTGGGGTGAGCACTATGGTTATGGGTGGCGAGATGACACCATTCTCGCCTACCGTGCCTGTGCTCACTCATAATTATGCATTTAGACAGTAAGGGCCTGGGTTAGAGTTGAGGAGGAGGGGAAACTGGCATAATGCCAGCCTTTGCTCCTTCTCTTTCCCTTTTTGAGTGCACTTTAAAACAACACACATCAACAGCACATTTGGGGACAGGGGTGTATGTGTCGGGGTCTAGGTTTGTTAATTATTATTATTATTATATATATATTTTTTTTTACTCTGACCCCCCTGGTTCCCTGGCGGCTATTCTGGGGGAGGGGTCTGGTAAGGTGACGGGCAGTCGGGTGTTGTCTTGAACTATGGGGGGTTTTGGGGCCTGGGGGATCGCCGTGGGCGGGGCTGGCATTGCGCTCCCCTTGGGGCTGCTTGTGTCCGGGTGTCCTGTCCTGTCGGTGGGGCGCGGGTTGGGCAGAATCTTGGATGTCTGCTACTCTCCGCCCCAGAATGAATAGGGCTACCTCCTGAGTTTGGATGTGGGCTGCCCCATGTAGGAGGCAGGTACATGTCTTGGACCTAGGGGGTATAGAGCATAGACATAATACATAGATAGACTGAGCATAGCTCGCTCCGGCGCAGGATTTAGGGCAGCCATCTTGGCGCTGTCACCCTCGTACTTTGCTGACCAATTAAAGCCCAGTTGATCTTGTATTGAATGCCTTTTTGATTTTGCTGCATACAAACTAACAGAAAATGCCTCACCACTGCTCGGCTTATTCGTGTTCAAATCGGAACACTATTGATGTCAGGGACCGGGGGATAACTTTTCACAGGTAAGATGAACATATTATTGTTAGTATTTTGTGAATGTAATATTACTGTACTGTATTTATGCCCACCAGCGAAATGACAACAAATGTTAGCTACTGGTGTCCAGCCGGTAGTGACTGTTAGCTGAGATTTGATGACAGGAATATGTTTCAAACAGACCTACTCACAATTTCACTAGCTTTGGTTAATTACCATTATCAACAAATAGTAATCAAATTTGGAGTTTTATGTTCTTTGAAATGAGTGTAACGTTTTTCTGAATGCTCAGCTTAACCCATTTAGCCCCACTGGCAACAATTGTTGCCAAAGTGTATCACTGTCATTTTCCACTCAGTAAAAAAATCTAAAATGTATTAATGCAACATTTTCCACCTATAAACTAGTAGACGACTTAGACAAAGGTTTTGATTTAAAAAAATGTTTCCAAGTGCTTCCTGTTGCATGATATCACATGTTTCCTGGGCTATCCGGCTGAAGACATGGAATATGCAAATCGTCCTGGAAAAAGGTAATTTTTATAACATTTCTTATGGTTTTCCCCCATAAATTTTTATAATTATTTAATCTTTCAAGTCTACAGTAACACTCTCCACAAAAATTGTACCAAGGATAAATATTTTTTGTTCATGGTCGTCTTTTTGTAAGTGGCAACAAAAGTTGCCAATGGGCACATAGCTTGTCGCCAGTGGTGGACATATGAACGCCAGAGAGCGCTAAAGCGCTAATCCGCTTACAGTGGACCTAAACTTTTTGTCAGCGTTTTTGTGGTTTGACTAACTTTTATAATTCATAAGCGGATTTGTGCTATTTTTATTTAAAATGCAGTACCGCTAATAACTAATTATCTATCAGTAAAAACCAATAAACTTATTTACAACTTGTTTTACCTTTTTCCCCACCGTAAAGAGCAGAGAGGAGGGAGGGTTGGAGGGGGGAGGGAGCAGAGCGGAGAACAGACTCGGATCTACCATGTAGCAAATGATGCCGTTGCCTGGGGATCCCAATCAGCATGGGGCCCCGGCCCCGCCGCGCCCCGGCCAGTCACCTACATCCCTAACATTGATCCTGCTTGTTAATGTACATTTAACATAAAAATAATTATAGTTACGATGAAAACGATCATTAAATACGCAATAAAAAAACGGTCGATTTCTTTATCCCCCTACTAAAAATGGACTATTCCATCTTGACATCTTCCGGGTCAGAGGTGAACTCAGGGGCTAATTCTGTGGCTAGCTGTTTGTGCTGGGTACTTGGATAAATCCGCAGAGAACCCCGCTGTTTCAAGCCAAATTAACGCGGCCGGAGGATTTTATTGAGTGTTTTGTGTCGACCATTCGACGGTGAGTCGTTATTTTTATGTATTTTAGTTACTTTTCATTAAATCTGTTGACTACCTATAGAATCTTGACATCTTCCGGGTCAGAGGTGAACTGGACGTTCTGTGTCCAGCTGGTTGGTTGTGCTGGGTTACTAATGGATAAATCCGCAGAGAACCCCGCTGTTTCAAGCCAAATTAATGTGGCCAAGTTCCCTTGGATTGGCAGACTGGGGTAGTGGTTCCCCTATTCAAAAAGGGGGACCGTAGGGTGTGTTCCAACTATAGGGGGATCACACTCTTAAGCCTCCCTGGTAAGGTCTATTCAGGGGTTCTGGAGAGGAGGGTCCGTCGGATAGTCGAACCTCGGATTCAGGAGGAGCAGTGTGGTTTTCGTGCTGGTCGTGGAACACTGGACCAGCTCTACACCCTCAGCAGGGTCCTGGAGGGCGCGTGGGAGTTTGCCCAACCAGTTTACATGTGCTTTGTGGACTTGGAAAAGGCATTCGACCGCGTCCCTCGGGGGGTTCTGTGGGGGGTACTCCGGGAGTATGGGGTACCAGGCCCATTGATATGGGCTGTTAGGTCCCTGTACGACCGGTGTCAGAGCTTGGTCCGCATTGCCGGCAGTAAGTCAGGCTCGTTTCCAGTGAGAGTTGGACTCCGCCAAGGTTGCCCTTTGTCACCGATTCTGTTCATAACTTTTATGGACAGAATTTCTAGGCGCAACCAAGGTGTTGAGAGGATCCGTTTTGGTGGCCTTAGAATCGCTTCTCTGTTTTTTGCAGATGATGTGGTCCTATTGGCTTCATCAGATCGTGATCTACAGCTTTCGCTGGAGCGGTTTGCAGCCGAGTGTGATGCGGCCGGGATGAGGATCAGTTCCTCCAAATCCGAGGCCATGGTCTTGAGCCGGAAAAGGGTAGCATGCCCTCTCCGGGTCGGGGATGAGGTCCTGCCCCAAGTGGAGGAGTTTAAGTATCTCGGGGTCTTGTTCACGAATGAGGGAAAACTGGAGCGTGAGATCGATAGGCGGATAGGTGCAGCGTCCGCAGTGAAGCGGGCGCTGTACCGGTCTGTCGTGGTGAAGAGAGAGCTGAGTCAAAAGGCAAAGCTCTCAATTTACCGATCGATCTACGTTCCCACTGTTGCGGTTCAAAAGTTGAAGGAAAGCTCTGAAACGAATGTGCAAGTTTTATGCAGGTTTATTGTACATTATAAGAATAAACCTTACAGCAACCAACAGACCTGACTCCAAGCACAGTCCAACACACACACATCTTCGAAGGCGGACCACGGTTTTATACCTCTAGATGACGTCATCGCCTCGTGGGACCAATCCTGGAATCGAACCGCCTTGGAACCGCCCTAGAACTTTTCTACTCTGTGAGTGATCCGCCTCTCAGCCAATCAACTACCAGCTTCATATGTCAATCATCAAATGTTATGTCTGTTGTATTATGCAGGCGTGTAACTGAAAAACTCTTCCCTATTGGAAATAAAACCCGTAAATAAAGGTTCCATCTTGAATATATTTTCACATCTATATGGTGGAATTAATTGAACATAAATCATAACACATAATATGTGTGCTTCAGGTGTAATACTGATATACATATATTTCACCACCCTCATCTATGGTCATGAGCTTTGGGTTATGACCGAAAGAACA
>JBBPBX010063676.1:0-20462 GCA_038048925.1 Garcialebias charrua | reverse complement strand
TTAAAGGGGACCTCAGATGTATTTTTTAAATTTTTATGGTATTTCTGTGGGATATCCAGACCCTATTCCTTCAATTTAATGCACAAAATAATTATTAGATAATCAATTATACCCTTTTTAATTCTGCCATTTTTAACTTTCGTTTTGAACGACCGGTTTCTTGAAGTCCACGCCCTTCAACGATCTGTTCACGCCCTCTGTAACAGCCAGTATCTGTAATGTGTTGTTGTTTTAAAATTAGCTCTTTTTTTATTACTCATTTGACTTACTGTTAGTGTTAGCTTAAGATAACTTACCGAAACCCGTCTGAGCGCGCCGCAGTTTGCTGCTCCTTTTAGCATTAGACCACCCGAATCCGAAGCTAATGTTAGCTTGTTCCTCTTCCGGTTTTCGCCAGCTCCGCTCGTTGCACGCGATGAGATTTTGGGAGTTATCGCTGTTCCAGTGAAGACAACACAAAGTTCACCAAGTGTCTCCCGTAAATTAATCTGTAAGGAGAAGGTCCTCTTGCTGCGAGCCTGCTGCGAGGCTGCTGCAAGGCTGTACAGTTGAAGCTCCGCTCCATCGCGCCGGAAGAGGGTCCCGTCGAACCCGGTCCTTCCGCCTGTGGTCCGCTCGTTTAATTTTTGCCGGCTGCGCGTTGGCAGCGATCGCAAATACACTAAAAATTGAACTAAAACATAAAAATAACAATTATACTTTATTTATAAAGCCATTTAAAAAAACACAGCTGCAACAAAGTGCTGTACACATGAAATTAAGAACATATAAACAAAAGATGAGATGAAATCATGAAAAACAACAGTCATGTGTTTAATACAGAAGTGGGTTGAGCCTAACCAGGGGTTGCTAGGTGAGGGGCTGGACTCAGGTTTGATCTGATTGGCTGGCGGCTTGTGACGTCAATAAATGCAGGAAGTGTGAATCCTGGTGTATTTATCAAAAATAAATAAATCTACTTAGAGTAAATAAACCACTGGGTGCATTTTTTTGGCACAAGGACTGTTTTTTTATGAAGTAAATACCCAAAGTTTAGTAAAAAAACATTAAAAAGTGAATTTTGCATGTGTGGTCCCCTTTAAGGATGCCCAATGTGCCGTTATGGGCCTTACTGCATATGCCACTTTGCCTCTATACCAACATCAACTACCTCATACATATACTGTGTACAATAACTCATATGCTGCTTTGCCACTCTTTGCAAATGTCAATGCTAGAACCTTCAGTTTATTTTATAGATATACTTTTTATACTACTATGCAAAAACTCAGGACTGTCAGGCTCTGTCCCTGTCTGTTTCTTTATGTTTATTTGTGTTTTCCTCCTGTCTTACTTTTGTCATTCTGAGCTTTGTGATTTCTGTTTATCTCATTCAGTCTCTGTCATTTTCCCACTCACTTTTCAGTCTGTCTCTCTGTGCTCAAGCCTGCAGCCTTAATCATTCACACCTGTCTCATCAGCCACCTGCCAAGCTGAACTCATTACCCACTCTCTTTCTGCCTTATAAAAAGCCTTCATCTCACTCACTTTTCAGTCTGTCTCTCTGTGCTCAAGCCTGTAGCCTTAATCATTCACACCTGTCTCATCAGCCACCTGCCAAGCTGAACTCATTACTCACTCTCTTTCTGCCTTATAAAAAGCCTTCATCTCCTCCACTTTGTGTCCGGTCATTGTTCTGTTCACACAGACAATTCAGTCCTCACCTCTCCACTCTGATGTCCTTCTCTGTTTCTGCTCCAGTTTACCAGAGTGAGTTTTTGGCTGCCCTGACAGCATTTTTGTTTAAAATAAATTATTATTATTTTAAACTCCTGCCTCGTTCGCTTTCCTGCACGTGGGTCTAACACCAGAGGAACCTGACAAGGACAGTATTACACTTTTATTATTTCATTTTACATGACCAGTTTCTCAAAACATTTAGCGACTATCGGGGTGAGGGCCACCGGTCTATAGTCATTCAGACCAGTCACTGTGGAGCTCTTTGGGACTGGGATGATGGTCGCGGTCTTCAGGCAGGTGGGAACTGACTCCAGTGCAAGTGAGGTGGTGAAGATGTCAGCCAGCACCTCACAGAGCTGGTCCGCACATTCCTTCAGAACTTTCCCTGGGATGTTGTCTGGTCCGGTTGCTTTATGAGGATTAATCTTTCTGAGACTGCCTCTCACTTCTGCTGCGGACACCCTGAGATGCTCTTCATCTGGGCATCAAATGCTTAACAGACTACAAGGGCAAAAGCAAACAATGCCCCAGGGACCCATCCCTGCCTGATGCCCTCAATAAGTTTTATGCACGTTTTGATGATCCAAACAGACCAACTACCACCAGACTCAACTCATCACCAGATGAGGAGCACCTCAAAGTGACCGCAGCAGAAGTGAGAGGTAGTCTCAGAAGGATCAACCCTCATAAAGCTACGGGTCCAGACAACATCCCAGGGAAAGTTCTTTGCATGAATGTGAAGAAGACGAAGGAGATGATTGTGGACTTCAGAAGGAACAAACACACCCACACCCCACTGTATATAGGTGGATCTGCGGTGGAGGTGGTCTCCAGCTACAAATACCTGGGTGTACACATGAATGATAACCTCAGCTGGAGCAACAACACCACCAGCCTGATCAAGAAAGGTCATCAGAGACTCTACTTCCTCAGACGGCTGAGACGAGCTGGTCTGAGAAGCTCAGTCCTCACCTCGTTCTACAGGTGTGCAGTGGAGAGCGTCCTGTGCTCCAGCATCAACGTGTGGCATGGAGGCTGCACAGTTGCAGAGAGGAAAGCTCTACAAAGAGTGGTGAAGGCTGCACAGAAGTCTGTGGGAGTCAGTCTCCCCACCATCACAGACATCTACACCTCCAGATGCAGAAAAAGAGCCACCTGCATCATGAAAGACCTCACTCACCCAGCACACTCACTCTTTGCACCACTCCCCTCGGGACGGAGGTTGAGGAGCATCAAATGTAGAACCACTAGGCTGAGGAACAGCTTCTACCCTGAGGCTGTCAGACTCATGAATAAATAAATAATAAGAATAAACACTGCAAAATGTCACATCATGCTGATACTGATCTGTTTCTTGTTGCTGCGTTCATCTGTGACTATCTGCGTTCATCTGTGACCATCTGCTCATGTTCGTGCTGCTGTTTATAATGATGTTTTTCTACTACATTAGGGCTTAGTGTATTACTAGCTGATGTCTCTCTTAGTTAATCCTAGATGTTATTATTGTTTTTCTCTTGCATTTGTTGTTGGATGTAACTGGGACCCTGTGTACATAATCTCGTTTTCAACACATGTACTACATGCGGTGCAAATGACAATAAATTCTCTCTGACTCTCTGACTCTGAATTTAAATATCTAGGACTATGGTTGGATAGTTCTTATACATGGAAAACACATATAGAACATCTAGAAACAAAATGTAAGAAAGTTATAAATTTGCTAAAGGCGGTGGCTGGAAATAACTGGGGTGCAGATAGACAGTCTTTATTGAACATATATAGGGCTCTTATGAGGTCAATAGTGGATTATGGCAGTTTTGTATATGGAACAGCAACCAAGACGACTCTTCAAAAGATAGATCGGTTGCAGAGTAGGGCTTTACGTGTGTGCACAGGGGCTGTGACAACGACACCTATTAATGCTCTTTTAATAGAGACTGGAGAGACTACACTGGAAATGAGAAGAAAGAAATTATCACTAGTCTATTGGATGAAAGTTAAGGGTAGTAAGGACGAACCTATGACTTTGACAATTCTGCAAAACTGTTGGGAATATTCAAAGTTTCAGTGTAATGGCTTTGGATGGATCATAGGCAACTTGACTAAAAAGTTTGGATTGGCGGATAAGGAACTGGCACAGTTTAATCCCCTTAGTGTTATTCCTCCATGGCTATTTCCTGAGGTGAATGTTGACATGAACATACTTAAACTGAAAAATGATTGGAATTTAACTGAACTAGGTGTGAAGACAGACATATATTTAACAAACTCTTATTCTAATTACCTTAAAATTTATTCAGATGGTTCTAAGAATTTGAAAGGATGTGTGGGAATTGGACTATATATACCGGAGTTTAAGATTTGCATTTCAAAACGGTTGTCGGATCAACTATCAGTCTATACAGCAGAAATGGTGGCTGTTATACTAGGCTTACAGTGGGTTGAGGAGGTTCGACCGGACCGGGTGGTGGTGTGCACAGATTCCAAAGCTGTTATAGAAAGTATTCAGGGAGAAGGTAATAACAGGAAGGATTTAGTGTTAGAAGTTCAGCACAGTTTACTTAGATTGCACAGGGGTGGCATTGATGTTTGGTTCTGTTGGGTACCAGCACACGTCGGTGTTAAAGGCAATGAAAAGGCAGATAGCCTGGCAAAAAGGGCTTTAGAGGGGGCAATAACACTTACAATTCCTATAGGGAAAGGGGAAGGGAAATCAATTATTAGGAGTAAAGAAATAGAAGAATGGCAAACGAGTTGGAATGACGATAAGAAAGGACGAAGATTATACAAAGTACAAAAGTCAGTACTTCACAGACATATTACTGAGAAGAACAGACGAGACGAAATAATAATGCTCAGATTGAGGGTAGGTCATACCTATTTCAATGATATTTTATATTTAATAGGGAGGAAGGATGATGATAAATGTGAAGGGTGTGGAGTGAAAGAAGATGTAGAACATGTGTTGATGTATTGTGAAACATATGCACAAGAAAGGGAGGGTTTGCAGAGTATGGTTAGTAGGGCAGGTCGAGAATGGAGTCTTCAAGGTATATTAGGAAGTGAAGGAGACATATTGGATGTTTGTAGAATAAGAAAGGCGTTATTTATTTTTCTTCAACGAACAGGCAGAACAGAATAGAATTTAATTGATGTAAGGTAGTGTTGCTGCACACTCATGTACAGTAGGTGGCGGTATGCACCTTTACGTTGCTTGCGATCCGCCATGATAGAAAAGAAGAAGAAGAAGAATTTCCAGCGAAGAAGAACGCACACAACAGGAAGTCCTTTTTTAAAGTTCCGGTTCTTTATTGTTGTTATTATTATTATTTTGAATTTCGGCGGTTATTCCAGGAGGAGTGTTGTTTATTCTGTGAAGTGTTCAAAATGTCGGACACAAGACTGAAGGATTTTAAGATATTTTTGACAGAACACTTCACCACGCTGGCGGTGGAGGTGTTTGCTGAAGTGGAGAACTTGGTGGAGGTGTGCTTCGAGGAAAACAAGCGGCTGCGGTGCATGCTGCACATGGTGCTGGGCCCAGAGATAAAGTTACCCAGAATAGGTTTGTTTCCTTTTAATACGTTCAACCTCTCCTTAACCCTGCTGACTGGCTTAACTAAACCCGAGGGTTTGAAGATAATGTCTCCTTGTTAACTCAGAGGGAGCTACAGAACCATGGCATGGTGGGAAAAATGAAAAGTTAGTTGAATTCCTATAAAGCTAGTTCCACCACAAAATAGTCTTAAGAGAAACATAATTTACATAGAAAAAAATGAGTACTGTATAAGACCACTTTTATTTTTCTTAACCTGTTTGTTCTTGCAGGCCCATAAAGTTTTGGTTGGCCCAAAATATTTGTGCTGCAAACATGCTCATTGGAATACACAAGATGTCACTAAAATACAATCTGTAAATTGTAACATCCAAAATGTAGAGAAGGACAGAAAATATTTAAAAGTCACAGCAAATGCTGTTTTTGTCCAACCTTTATTTAGTCAGGTTAATCTCATTGAGCCTCGAGGACTCATTTACAAGAGAGACCTGGCTACAAACTAAAGAATGATGAGCAACAGTAGATTTTCCTTGAACAATCAACAATAGACAATCAATTTAATTTATATATCATTTATATATAAAAGAGCGAGTGAAACCAAATGCATTATAAATATATAAATATATATACAGTAAATATAAATATATAAAGTCATGCAAAAATGCTCAAAACAATCGTAAATCAAATGTACATGGTCTGGTAGTTTTGTGTCTTCCATTATGACTACGGTACTGGTGTAGAAACTAAATTGGTTTACCTGCCTGTGTCCGGATGTTTTGTAAAAAAATTATTGAAATTTGTATTTACACACAACATTGTAACAATATCTTTCATTTTATTTAAACAAACCAGCATCACAGATACAGTCTTGATTTCATGGCAAAATTGACCTTTCAACAAAAAGGTTTATAAGCTCAATCATCCAGGTAGATAAATCACAAAAAAGGTTAAATCGTGTCATCTGGACCAGTTTCTTTAAGGGAGAAATGCTGCGTCTTTCATCTAAAAGACTTCATCAGTTTGCAGCCTGCCAACCCAGATCTGTCCCATAAATAGCCCTCACCCTCATTGATGCGTTTTAAGCTAACCTCCTGTTGAATTTCCAGAAACCAGCTTCTAACACATGCAAAAAAGGCACATCCATCCAAAATAACCAGTCATCATGCATGACAACCAAATGTTTTAGGCCAGATGGCCATCTTGCTACCCACAGAAGCAGTCTGATGACAGAAGGCCAAAACGGTGTAATGTACTGTCTTCCTTATAGAAACTTTTCCAGATGACATGATTTAACTTTTTAATGATTTATCTACCTGGATGATTGAACTTACGCTGGTGAAGATTCTCAGTCATTCAGGACATGGTCAAATTAAAAAAGTTCAAGACAAAAACAACTGGACTTTAGTTGTAACACAAGACATTTCGCTTGTCATCCGAGAAGCTTTCTCAATCAAAGAACAGTGAGTGTGTGGTTCAAGTTCTAAAGCTGAGCTGATGATTGAGCTTACAAACCCTTTTCTGAACCATTTTGGCCTTGATGTCCTCAGGTTGTTTCTGTGAGTAGCAGTTACCCATGTGTCCTAAAAAATTAATTGTTATGCATGATGATGGATTGTTTTGGGTGGGTGTCCCTTTTTTGCATGTGTTAGAAGCTGGTTTCTGAGTATTCAACAAGAGGTTGGCTTAAAACACATAAATGAAGGCTACCGGTGTTTGTGGGACAGAGCTGAGTTGACAGGCCGCACACAGACTGTTGAAGTCTTTCGGAGGAAAGACGAAGCAAGAAACTTTCCAGATTACATTATTTAACCTTTTTTTGTGACCTTTCAACAGTTTCATAATTTTTTGTGGCAGAGCGATTGCTATATTATGAAAATTTTGTGATTTCACAATCATTTTAGTTTTAATTTATTGAAGTTTTTTTTTGATCCACACAAAGTGAGAATTTTACATCCGTATATTATTATGTTACACAAAATGTCTAGTTGGATAACCTATCCTGTGAGAGCATCCTGTGCTCCAGCATCAACGTGTGGCATGGAGGCTGCACAGCTGCAGAAAGAAAAGCTCTGCAGAGAGTGGTGAAGGCTGCACAGAAGATGTTGGAGTCAGTCTCCCCACCATCACAGACATCTACACCTCCAGATGTAGGAAGAGGGCCACCTGCATCATGAAGGACCCCACTCACCCAGCACACACACTTTTTGCCCCATTCCCCTCAGACAGAAGGTTGAGGAGCATTAAGTGCCGAACCACTAGACTGAGGAACAGCTTCTACCCTTGAAGCTGTTAAATTCATGAATCCCTAGTCAGGATTGTCACTGTGAAAATTACTGTGATGCCACTTTGTTGTTGATATGTGCTGCTGACCATCCATGCTGCTGATCTCATGCTGCTATTCATTTCATGTTGCTGTGTTGGTGTTTTCATTTGTCCTCATCTGCTCACGCAGACTCATGTTCGTGCTGCTGTTGTTTGGCGCATTGTTTTGTTCTATTAGTGCTTGGTGTATTCTTAGTTTAGTGTATTTCTTAGTTCGTGTCTTGGATCTTATTACTGTTTTTCTTTACAATTTATATTTTTGTTGGATGTAACTGGGACCCTGTGTACATAGTTTTGTTGCACCTCATGTACCACATGTGATGTGAATGACAATAAAGATCCTTGAAACCTATGTCTTTGGTCGCTGTCGCTTGCTTTTGGTGGAATTTCAGGTTGTAAATGTAACCACTCTCGTAAGTCTAACATTTATGTGATGCTAACGCAGTAAATGTTATGAGCAAGATTCAACCAGTCGAAGTCTTTCAGTATGCATGAGGTGTTTAGGTAATTTTTTTCCTCTTTTTAATAGATGTTACTCAGCACACTGAAGCAACTAGCTGTACCAGGGAACAGCCTGTGGAGCCAAACATACGGTCGGACTTTGAAATATTAGAGCCAACGATTAAAGAGGAGGAGACTGAACATGAAATTACATGCAGTTCAGAACAACAACTATGGCCAGGCAAAATGGACGCCAGTGATGTTCCTGACTGTGTGAAGACTGATCCAGAAGAGCAAGAAGCCAGCATGCCTCCCATCACTGACTCATGTAACATCCAAGTGGTTCAGTGCAATCAAGACTCTTCAGCCACTGTTTCAGCTTATGAAACGAATTGTGAACATGATGACTCTTCCTCCTTGATGTCAGATGAAGCGCAGTTTTCCTCATCTCTACTTCAAACTAAAGATGCCACAAGCAGCAGTCAAAAATGTCAAAGAAATTCTGAAACGACAAAGAAAAATGTAAGTATGAAATGAACATATGCCCTTTTGTCTTTTACATCTGGAGTTTTCATTGATTAAATATTTACAGATCGGCAAATTAAAATGTTCTAGACATTTTTTATTTATTTTTTTGTTCATTTTACATTTTATAAAAAGAAAACATTTTTACATTATAGCAATAAAATGAGAAGAGAAAAAACAAAATGAAAGGAGACAGGGAGAAGAAAAAATCTTATTTTACCTGCCCCTTTTTTCTATAACAACAACAAAAAAAGCTAGATCAATAAAAAATAACTCAACCAAGTATACAAAATTCCAAGCAACTCAACCAATGATACAAAATTTAAGCAATTTACACGATTTTAATACACATTTAAATTTTTAGTACAATTTGACAATTTGAATATTTAGTATTTAATTAACATATTAGCTTTTTTAGACTATAAGTGAGTTAGCAGTTTTAATTTCATTTTCTAAACTATTCCACAACTCAACACCTTGTAATGATACACACTGTCCTTTCAAACTAGTTCTGTATTTTGGCTTTGCAAAAATCTCCATTCCTTTCAGGTTGTAACAGCTCGTTCTTTTTACAAAATTTACTTGAACATTTAAAGGCAATACATTTTTTGAGCTCTATACATTACCAACAAAATGTTGTAATTCACCAAATCATAAAACTTAAGCAACCTAAGTTGCTTAAATAATATATTCGATGGATGGCAGTAGGGTTTTCCCGCAATAGTTGTCGCATGCATGTGTTTACAAAAAAACGTAGTCCACGCATGGAACCCATTAATTTGTATCATATTTGCTATGCAAGTTTTTGTGACCTCTATTTCTATGTCTTAAAAAACGTGATCAAAACTAAAGCTCGTTTTATACATGGACAAGACGTAAACCAGCAAATCTGACATAGCTTGAGATGTCTTTGTCTTACGAAGCATTCATATTCAAGGAAAAGACGCAAAGGATAACTCATCATAATTCCTTCCTCTGCCCTCTCAGCACTCCCACTGTAGCACGTCACATGCACAGCTAAGCACATGAACACCACCAGCAGTGATAGCAGAATAGAAGTGTTTTACACTTAAAAATGTATTCTCATACGTTGGAAGACATTTGGCTTCTGGAAGTGGACCATTTTCAGCAAAATGACATGCAGAAGAAGCATGCACCTTTCCACATAAGCAAACAGGCCCACAAAGTTCTGACCAGCCACAAAACATGTTCCGCATAACCTGCAAGACACAAGTTCTGACTGGAGGCTATGCACAGGACAGGGTGTCAGCGGGTGGTAAAAAACAACAGCTGTACATTTTTCGGCACACACCTGCATAAGCGAGACTAGAGGTACCGTATAAACCAGCATTTAACCTGTTAAATATAACCTGAGATGTGTGTTCTGCCTTCTAGTGGATTATTAGTCCACTGCCTGTCTGCTCTCTTTCACAGTGCTCTTTTGTGAAATCTATTCAAGCCCTGATGCCACCTAGGGTTGGCCGATATCTCGATATTGTAAAAATATTGAGATAATTTCACATGCAATATAAGATGGGACTATATCATCTATATTACCGCTAGTATAAATTGCGTTATTAGACTTGGAGATCCGTGTACAGCAGTGTTAATTTTGACAGCTATTTTTAATTTAGTTTTAGTCTTAGTCATGTGACTAAAACATCATTTAGTTTTAGTCATTACTTAGTCATCAGAATTTTTTTTGTTTTAGTCTAATTTTAGTTGACAAATCAATGAAAACATTTAGTCGACTAAATCTACAGTCAATTAAGTCGACTAAGTTATACATAGTAAAAACTTTTCATCAATTTCATCAATTCTCTGTAGTTACTAAAACAAAACAATGTTTTAACCATAATATTAATCTTAATATGCAATACATACAACAACAAATAAAACTTTTTTCAAACATCTTTATTTGTCTAACCTTCAGTGTTAATTTTGACAGCTATTTTTAATTTAGTTTTAGTCTTAGTCATGTGACTAAAACATCATTTAGTTTTAGTCATTACTTAGTCATCAGAATTTTTTTTGTTTTAGTCTAACTTTAGTTGACAAATCAATGAAAACATTTAGTCGACGAAAATAATTAGTCGACAAAATTAACACTGGTGTACAGTACGGTAGTTCTTTTTCTCCCTCTGCGCCGCCGACTGCACACGGCTCCTCCTCTCTGAATACAAACAGATCCTCATCCATGCGCTCCCCCTGCATCCTGCTTCTCCTGGTAGGCGGGAGTTTAGCACAAGTAAACAGAGGCGAGGATATCGAAGAGCAGTTTAGCTGCTGAGCAAAAAGGAAAACGATGGCTGTTATTTGGAGATGGTTTGGATTTAAATTGTCTGTCCAACAGATCTCACTTGTAAATGAGTCTTCGAGGCTCAATGTGACTTATCTGTTTAAATGAAGTTTGAATGAATGAAAAAATTGTCAGATGAGCAACAGAAAAATGTTTTCTGTATAGACATCGCCAAAAACAAGTCCCAACAAAAGGTCGGAACTACGAATCTTTTTCACCATTTAAAACAGCGCTATAAGTGGAGTACGAAGCGTGTGTGAAACTGCAGCTTCGACTGACTTCAGCCTCCTTCCCTGAAACAAACCACGGGTCAAAACTCATTTAGCTGTGCTGTGCCTGATGAGAGGAACAGTGAGAGGTGGTGCGACATTAATAAAGAAGCAGCTTATCATATCGCTAAAGACACGGCCCCAATCTCAACTGTGGAACAAGATGGCTAAAGTTAGCCGCTAAGGACCGTATCTTTAGTGATATGATATGGCTTTATTAATGTCTCGCTACCTCTCACCATAAAACTTGAAAATCCATTTACGGTAGTTCTTTTTCTGCTCGTCTGCGCCACCAACTTTATGCGGCCTCTCCTTCTCCCTCACTGAATACTGACACAGCCTCTCACGTGCTGCTTCACACACGCTTACTAACGTCGTGACGGCGGCACAGTTGAAGAGGACCATTATTTAATGTATGTAAATTGTTTATTTTTTAGACATTTGTTTTGTACAGTTACAGCTGTTTGTTAATAAATGTGCCTATGGGACAATTGGGACAAAGCTTTGACTCAGTTATTACTTTATGGAAAGAAAAAAATCGAGATGTACCGGTATATCACCATTAATCTTAAAATATCGAGACATAAATTTTGGTCTATATCGCACAGCCCTAAAGGCCAGGCAGAGATACAAGCACTGCACGGCACTAGTCCCTCGTTTATCGGGGGGGATCCATACCACGAAGACTCGCGATAAGTGAAAAACTGCAAAGTAAATACCCGGTAATAGGAATAGTATTACAAGTACTGTAGTAAGTAGTAATTTATTTTATGATTTAAATAGATATATATTAAGGCGTTTTAAACCCCACACTCTTGCAATATTCTAAACAATTTTCTAAACTCTCTAAAAGAGCACACAATGTCATGATTTCAGCTCCCTGCCTCCTCCGCTCTTTGCCACTTGCAAGCGCTCTTGGCCCTGCCCACTCCTCCGCTCTGCATGCTGAACAGCTGTTCAACTGCAGAAGGAAGTTTATCATGCAGTAAGAGCTGCACAACTAAATAAATTAAAAATGAACAAGTTCTTGGCACGTACATCCACATGGGGTTGGTACAGAGCCCAGTGTACGAGTTCATTGGAAGATGGAGAGAGCGATACAATTTCAGGACAACCACAATGTTTCTGAAGACCAGAAGAAAAGCAAACTACCGGTACCTGTAAGGAAAATCAAGCCATGGTTGGAGTAACTGACTACATTTTCTTATACCTCCTGGATAGTTTCATTTGATCAATGAAGTACAAATGTTATTATTGTGAATGTTTTAGCACCCCACTTTGGGTACAAACTGAGACTGAATTAAACTAAATAAGACCTGTGGGAGGGGCCAAAGGGGTCAGGTGCATTGTGGAATGGGTGGTGGCCGAGGACGGGGACCCTGGCGGTCTGATCCTCGGCTACAGAAGCTGGCCATTGGGACATGGAATGTCACCTCTCTGGTGGGGAAGGAGCCTGAGCTAGTGTGTGAGGTTGAGAGGTTCCGGCTAGAAATAGTCAGACTCACCTCAACGCATGGCTCTGGCTCTGGAACCAGTTTCCTTGAGAGGGGTTGGACACTCTTCCACTCTGGAGTTGCCCCTGGTGAGAGGCGCCGAGCAGGAGTGGGCATACTTGTTGCCCCCCATCTTGGTGCCTGTACGTTGGGGTTCACCCCGGTGAACGAGAGGGTAGCCTCCCTTCGCCTACGTGTGGGGGGACGGGCTCTGACTGTTGTTTGTGCCTATGCGCCAAACGGCAGCGCAGATTACCCACCCTTTTTGGAGTCCTTGGAGGGGGTATTGGAGGGTGCGCCTCCTGGGGACTCCCTTGTTCTGCTGGGGGACTTCAACGCTCACGTGGGCAATGACAGTGAGACCTGGAGGGGTGTGGTTGGGAGGAACGGCCCCCCTGATCTGAACCCGAGTGGTGTTCTGTTGTTGGACTTCTGTGCTCGTCATGGATTGTCCATAACAAACACCATGTTCAGGCATAAGGGTGTCCATATGTGCTCTTGGCACCAGGACACCCTAGGTCGCAGCTCGATGATCGACTTTGTTGTCGTCTCATCTGATCTGCGGCCGCATGTCTTGGACACTCGGGTGAAGAGAGGGGCGGAGCTGTCAACTGACCACTACCTGGTGATGAGTTGGCTCCGATGGTGGGGGAGGATGCCGGTCAGACCTGGCAGGCCCAAACGTATTGTGAGGGTCTGCTGGGAACGTCTGGCAGAGTCTCCCGTAAGACGGAGCTTTAACTCCCACCTCCGGGAGAGCTTTGAACACGTTCCGAGGGAGGCGGGGGACATTGAGCCCGAGTGGGCCATGTTCCGCGCCTCTATTGTCGAGGCAGCTTATCGGAGTTGTGGCCGCAAGGTTGTTGGTGCCTGTCGTGGTGGCAACCCTCGAACCCGGTGGTGGACACCGGCGGTGAGGGATGCTGTCAAGCTGAAGAAGGAGTCCTATTGGGCCTTTTTGGCCTGTGGGACCTAGGGCTGGGCGATATGGAAAAAATCATATATCACGATATGGACTTTTTTATATCACGATAACGATATATATCACGATATATACAACACGATGTGTGTGTGTGTGTACAGCAAAAATTTGGACCAAAGTTTTTTTATTTTATTATTTTACTACAGATAGTTACATTTATAAGAATGTGAACAAAAAGAACAAGGAAATTTGGACCAAAGTAGAAACTAGATCTACCTAAGATCTACCTTAATTCAAGGAGTACGATTATGGAATGACTTAATGCCAAATGACAAATGTTAAGGAAGCCAAATCATTCCTTGTATTTAAGAAACTGGTAAAAAATGAATTGCTAAAAAAAATATAAATGAATCTAATTTAATGTGTGATATATGTGAATTGAAAATTGACTGAGTTATTTACTTATTTTGTTATTATAGAAAATATTGTTTGAACTGTTATTAGATGAATAAGGAGCAGATTTAATAAGATTTATTCTTCATCTGCTACCTTTCATTTTATTAGATAAGGAGCAGATTTAATAAGATTTATTCTTCATCTGCTACCTTTCATTTTATTATTTTTTTCTATTATGAATACGTTAATTGTTGTATTTCATTTTATAAAATGAATAAACTAACAAACAAACAAACAACTCCTTTTCTACTTTGGTCCAAATTTTTCCTGCAGGTGGCGGTAAAACAACAGCTGCTAATGAAACTCACGAAGAAGAAATCCGCTCTGAAGTTTGAGTAAACAAAGCAAGAAACAGAAAAGAGAAAACGTTGCGTTTGATTGCGGTTCTGTTGTGTCTCTGGTCTGTTTTGTATTGGTTAACTGGACCCGAGTTCGGACTCGGTTGGACTCTGGGTTCGTGTCCTCTGGACCCATTTTGTCTCCGAGTTTCAGCGGAGCGAAATAATGGAAGCTAACAAGGTGAGCTTCCCCCTCTTTTTGGTAAAAGTTATTCTTCTTGGGCTGCCTGTGCAGCTGTTTTCTCCTTGTTGAGATCTATGGTTGAGACACCGGCTTCATGCGCCTGCGTCTCTGTTGCTCTCGAGTTTAACCACGTAAAGCATGTGTCGCAAACCCGCGCGTGCGTCAAACATAAAGCCGCGCCGTCATCTCGCAAAACCACAATATGAAGCTTATTTGCGACAGTTATTTTTTTATTCTTATTTATCACGATAGAGACGATAGAAGGAAAGTAGCACGATAGACACGTTTCTATCGTCCCCACGATATATATCGTCATATCGCACAGCCCTAGTGGACCCCGGAAGCAGCAGATAGGTACCGGCAGTCCAAGCGGCATGCGGCTCGGGTGGTTGCTGAGGCAAAAACTCGGGCATGGGAGGAGTTCGGAGAGGCCATGGAGAATGACTTCCGTACGGCTTCGAGGCGATTCTGGTCCACCATCCGGCGTCTCAGGGGGGGAAAGCGGTACGCGACCAACACCATTTATGGTGGGGATGGCGTGCTGTTGACCTCAACTCGGGATGTTGTGAGTCGGTGGGTGGAATACTTCGAAGACCTCCTCAATCCTACTGGCACGTCTTCCACTGAGGAAGCGGAGCCTGGGGATTTTGGGTCGGGTTCTCCGATCTCTGGTGCGAGGTCGCCAAGGTGGTTAAAAAGCTCTGTGGTGGCAGGGCTCCGGGGGTGGATGAGATTCGTCCTGAGTTCCTTAGGGCTCTGGATGTTGTGGGGTTGTGTTGGCTTACGCGACTCTGCAATATCGCGTGGACATCGGGGGCAGTTCCCTTGGATTGGCAGACTGGGGTGGTGGTTCCCCTATTCAAAAAGGGGGACCGTAGGGTGTGTTCCAACTATAGGGGGATCACACTCTTAAGCCTCCCTGGTAAGGTCTATTCAGGGGTTCTGGAGAGGAGGGTCCGTCGGATAGTCGAACCTCGGATTCAGGAGGAGCAGTGTGGTTTTCGTCCTGGTCGTGGAACACTAGACCAGCTCTACACCCTCAGCAGGGTCCTGGAGGGTGCGTGGGAGTTTGCCCAACCAGTTTACATGTGCTTTGTGGACTTGGAGAAGGCATTCGACCGCGTCCCTCGGGGGGTTCTGTGGGGGGTACTCCGGGAGTATGGGGTACCAGGCCCTTTGATATGGGCTGTTAGGTCCCTGTACGACCGGTGTCAGAGCATGGTCCGCATCGCTGGTAGTAAGTCAGGCTCGTTTCCGGTGAGAGTTGGACTCCGCCAAGGTTGCCCTTTGTCACCGATTCTGTTCATAACTTTTATGGACAGAATTTCTAGGCGCAGCCAAGGTGTTGAGAGGATCCGTTTTGGTGGCCTTAGAATCGCTTCTCTGTTTTTTGCAGATGATGTGGTCCTATTGGCTTCATCAGATCGTGATCTACAGCTTTCGCTGGAGCGGTTTGCAGCTGAATGTGATGCGGCCGGGATGAGGATCAGTTCCTCCAAATCCGAGGCCATGGTCTTGAGCCGGAAAAGGGTAGCATGCCTTCTCCGGGTCGGGGAGGAGGTCCTGCCCCAAGTGGAGGAGTTTAAGTATCTCGGGGTCTTGTTCACGAATGAGGGAAAACTGGAGCGTGAGATCGATAGGCGGATAGGTGCAGCGTCCGCAGTGAAGCGGGTGCTGTACCGGTCTGTCGTGGTGAAGAGAGAGCTGAGTCAAAAGGCAAAGCTCTCAATTTACCGATCGATCTACGTTCCCACCCTCATCTATGGTCATGAGCTCTGGGTTATGACCGAAAGAACGAGATCTCGGATACAAGCGGCTGAAATGAGTTTTCTCCGCAGGGTGTCTGGACTCTCCCTTAGAGATAGGGTGAGAAGCTCAGTCATCCGGGAGGGACTCGGAGTAGAGCCGCTGCTTCTCCACATCGAGAGGAGCCAGTTGAGGTGGCTCGGGCATCTGGTTAGGATGCCTCCTGGACGCCTCCCTGGTGAGGTGTTCCGGGCATGTCCCACCGGGAGGAGACCCAGAGGAAGACCCAGGACACGCTGGAGGGACTATGTTTCTCGGCTGGCCTGGGAACGCCTTGGGATTCCCCCAGAGGAGCTGCTCCAAGTGGCTGGGGAGAGGGAAGTCTGGGCCTCCCTACTTAGGCTGCTACCCCCGCGACCCGGCCCTGAATAAGCGGAAGATAATGGATGGATGGATGGAAGATTTGAGTTGACACAAAGACTTAGCTCACTGGAGCACGAAAAATACTGTTGGTTAATGTTGTATAGTTTGTAAAAAGTCTTGTGGTAATCTTTTTCCCAAATGTAAAGTCAGTTTCTGTATTTTTAAGATGCAGAGGTAGCTGTTCTCTTATTTTATCTAGCTGTACCTGGAAAATTTTGTTATTTTTTTTAGCCAAGGCTAGGCTATTTTATAGGATCTAAAAGGGGTTCTATATTGGGTCAACTTGTCCCCAGTGGTTCCTAAAAAATAAAATAAGACAGTTCTGTCATGGTTGTGCTCTGAATGCAGCACAAAGATGCTTGAATGAGCATGAAAATAATTTTATCATAGTTTTTTTGTGGACTTTGCACTCACCTTCATTCAGCTCAGTTGAGCACATATATTGGAACCTATGATCAGATTTATTCCATCATGGAATTTGTGGCAGAAAGTAGAAAACCATGCTTGGCAGGTAAGACGGTATTTTGTCCCAGAGTTTTTAGGTTGATGCCCAAATATTAAAACAATCACAGAAAAGCTACAATATTTTGTTGTATCTTATTTTACAACTGATTTGTCATGTTTGTGTAAGTTATTTATTTTGAACGATTAAGAACAAATGTCCTTTTTTTTTTCCTGTGCGGATGTGCCACAAAACAAAAGAAGACGAAGCTTCCCCAACAGAAAACGCTGCTGCAGATGCCAAGGTAAGATGCCATGTTAAACTTCTTACTGACTGCATTTTAAAAGTAAAGATATCTGTTTTGTCACTTAAATATTGTTTTGTCCCATACAGGATGAGAGTACAAAAATATTTCAGTGTTTGCCCAGCTGAAAAAGAGTCCTTTATGACGAAGCTCTGTGAAGACTTCAAAGATTTCCCTGATGACCAGAAGCCTCCGATAACCAAAATGGGTCTGACAACAAATGTGGAAATGGTGCCATGTGCTCTTGGTGAAGTTGCTGTAGGTTCCCCACTGTCCTATCAGTGCCCCTTGCCAACAAGTCATGATTACATGCCGTATGCCAATCCTCCCCCTCTGCCGCCACTTCCCTTTCTTTTATACTCACTGGAGCCAGTGCCTGTTCTTCCTACTCTCAGTTCCAAGGAGCAGGAGCATCTAAATGCCATGATTATCTCTTGGGAAGAAGCACATAGTCTGGAAGTAAGCACTCGTGGAAACAAAAAGGCTGCAGAAAAGTCCCTGAAGATGCGCTTGACCAGCCGTTTCAGAGAAATTGCCAAGCTAAAGTCAGGACGAAGCCATGTGGAACACCTACTGTTCAAGATTAAGAAAGACAACCCCAAGTCTAAGACCTTAAGTTTTCAGGTAGATGAAGAACTGAAGCCTGAAGCTCTCTGGGAATATTGTCGACATTTGTGCGTCAACTGGTCCCCCTGCGGTTTGGTCGTCCATCCTAATGCTCCGTGGCTTGGGGTGATACCTGACGGGGTGGTGTACGACCCTAAAGAGAAACACAGCTATGGGGTGATCTATACCAAATATGTTGATGTTCAGAGCATCGTCGAGTGTAATTTCCTGCTCTGTCAGAATGGAGTCGTTCAGCTGAAGAGGACCCACCGGTACTACTGGCAGATACAAGGGCAGCTGATGGTGACGAGCATGTCATGGTGCGATCTGTTGGTGTATTCCAGAAAAGACATGCTGGTCCAGCGGATCTACCGGAACGAGTTGGTCATCAAAGAGCTGAAAAATAAGTTGGAAGAATTTTTCTTCTATTTCTATCTGCCGAATTTGGACTAACAGGTGAAAATGTGTCGGTGACATCTCAACACTGATGTTTTAGAGTGTTCACAGCAGCATGTCGATAACAGCCACCATCAGTCAAGCCATCAAGACATTTTAAATGTTCTTCTCCAACCCACTAAGGGAAGTGATCTTTATAGATTCTAACAAGGTTAAGTCAGGTCATCTGGATGGATACTCCTTTGTTGAGACATTTTGTTTTTTCATCCAAAAGACTCCTTCAGTCTGAAGCCGTGCAAGAAAACTATAAATAGCTCCTTGTTGCAGTGGACTGACCAGTTTGCTGCTGATCGCCAGAACTACAGTACTGTAGTTGTTTACATGCACAAGGAGGACCATCAGCCTAACGATAGATTGTTAGAGCCCTAACAATGTCATGGTGGACCCACCAGTCTGCTGCTGACAGCCAGAGATAGATTTGAACACGGAGGCCTCCACCTCTGTTTAATGATGGATGGGTTCTCTTCACAAAGATGGCCTCTTTCTCTCTCAAACTAACGTTCCTCTATCAAGAATGTGAACATCTTCATCCCTGAAAGAGTGACCTCTGGCTTGGAGATGAGTGTTGACTGCAGAGTCCTGACCTGATGATGTTGATCTTCTGTGCTGGGCCATCCTTTTGGCCAGTGGCTGTTTAGAGGCCAAAATGATGGCAGGGACAGGGGTCTCCATGTTAAAATTCCACCCTCTTACAATGCTGTTATTGCAAGCATCACTCAGCCCCTTGTGAATAGCAAGTGGTCATCAAGGCACTGATGACCTCTTGGCTCTAATGTTCCTTTTGCATGTAAACAACTAGTTCTGGCTGTCGGCAGCAAACTGGTTGTTCCACTGCAACATGGAACTACAGTATTTGGACTGAGTTTTCTTGCAGGGTTTCAGACTGAAGAAAACTTTGGGATAAAAGACGAAACGTTTCAACAAAGAAGACTCTGTCCAGATGACCTGATTCAACCTTGTTAGATTTTTCTTCCTGGATTATTGAGCATGCATCAGGACATCTTTATAGAGTCTTCACAAAAATATTTTATGTTGTTGCAAGAATTTCTTTTTGGATTTGCAGGTTTATACAACCTGAAACAACATAATTCGTAGAAGGGTAATCTTATATAAGACAAAGAAGACAGAAGAAATGTTAGACGTTCATTCATTCAACCTTTATTTATACAGGCTAGCCTCGTTGAGTCACGGGGACTCATTTACAAGAGGGACCTGTCTCACTCACACCAAACAACCATCCACTCTCACACCTAGGGTCAATTTAGAGTCACCAATCAGCCTAACAAGCATGTTTTTTGGTCTGTGGGAGGAAACCGGAGTACCCGGAGGAAACCCACGCATGCACGGGGAGAACATGCAAACTCCACCCAGAAAGGCCCCGGACCGGGATTTGAACCGGCAACCTTCTCGCTGAGAGGCAGCAGCTCTACCAGTTGTGCCACCGTGCTGTTGTTGTGGAAACCTGATGTACCTCATGGTTTCCCTCAGGTTTTTGGTTGTGGACAAACAAACAAAAAACAACTACTAAACCCTTATGAACATCATTAAACTGATGGCTTTTTATTTGACAATTTTTGTTTATCAAGGTTTGATTTTTTTTTTAAATTACAGTAGTCTTTTTCAAACAAATTTAGTAGATTTTCTTTTTAAGTTTACCAGATTTATGATGCCTTTTATACTAGATTTTAGGATTATTTTTATTATTATTATTATTCGTTTTTTTTGGGGGGTGGGAGATGTTCTTTATTTTTTCTGCTAAACTATAAAGAAGTGCCCCTGCCCAAACCCTGCATTATTCTTAGTTACTCAAACCACACATCACCCAGTCTATAAAGCACAGATCTCCTCATGTCTGCTGTATGTTTTAGCTGGGAAATCCTTAAAGAATAACCACTCCTTTTACCTCTTAATTATCCCATTTTTGACAAGTTCAACTGTTTTATGCATAAATTGCACAATAT
>JBBPBX010063675.1:4373-16145 GCA_038048925.1 Garcialebias charrua | reverse complement strand
AAAAATACCAGCAATTATCCTATACAGGTATACATGTGTGAAATGTCTAATGTATAAAATGTTGTAATGTTTTACTGTGAAGACATTGAAGTGTTTATTGTTGATTACAGTATTGTTGTTTATTGTTGACATGATTAATTTTGTGGTCCTTTGTGTAGAAAAGGGAGGAGTTGAAAAGTTTGATAGCCACAGGGAGGAAGGACTTCCTGTTCTGTGGAGCACCTCGGTGGTCTCAGTCTACGACTGAAGGTGCTGCAGTAAGAGTCCGGGGTGTCATGCAGGGGAGGGTGACGGGTTGTTCAGGATCTGGAGCAGTTTCCTCATTATCGTCTGTTCAGACACCTCTGTCAGAGACTGCAGGTCCACTCCAGAATTGAACCTGTTCTCTTGATGAGTTTATCGAGTCTGTTGACATCAGTTTTCTTCACACTGCTGCCCCAGCACACCACAGCATAGAAGAAGATGCTGGACACCACCAACTGGTAAAACATCTGCAGCGTGGTCCTGCAGACGTTAAAGGACCTGAGTCTCATCAGAAGAGGGTGTTGGTGTTAGCTGTCCAGTCCAGTTTATTGTCTAGGAGGACCCCAGGTACTTGTATCAGTCCACAGTGTCCACCTTAGTACCCTTGATGTTGATAGGGTTGGTGATCTTCTTCCTGTAGTCCACCTGCAGCTCTTTACTTTTTCCAACATTGAGTTGCAGGTGGTTCTGTCCACCACACCTCTGTACAGTATTCAGATTCCTGGTCACCAGTGATGCAGCCCACAATGGCAGAGTCATTGAGAACTTTTGCAGATAGCAGGATTGTGAGTTGTATCTAAAGTCCCAGGTGTAGAGGGTGAACAGAAACAGTGAGAGGACCGTCCCCTGAGGAGCCCCAGTGCTGCTCAGTATGGTGTCCAATGTGGTGTTCTGCAGCCTCATACTGTGGCCGACCTGTGAGGAAGTCTCTGATCCAGACATTACTACAAAGTCAAGCAAAGCTACCCTCATTTGCTCCATTCTGGGACCTTGAACCCCCACCATCTGCTCCCCCGGGAACCCTAGATATCAGCTCTCTGGTCCACACAGAGGGCTGTGGTAGCTCGGTGGTTGTGTCAGGAAGGACATCCGTCGTGAAAAATAATTGCCAAGTCTTCGTGTGACCCAGTTCGCTGTGACGACCCCTGATGAAGGGAGCAGCCGAAAGAAGAAAAATAAATAATATATATATATATATAAACATGTATATATATATATATATAGGTAGTCCTCGACTTACGACGGAGTTCCGTTCCTATGTTCCGTCGTAACTCGGATTTCGACGTAAGTCGGAACATATGTACTGCCCCATATACACATACATGTATAGTACTGTAGCCTACAGTTACCAAGCACTTAGCCTATCCTAACACAGTTTTTAAAGACAAAGGAGCAAGTTGAATTGCGCTGTCTCCCTCCTCCCTCCTTGCTAGCATGCAGGCTCCATTCACATAAAGGGAGCTGCTAGCTTGCTGTACGGAGACCTACCTCCATCTGTCTGTTTACGACGTAAAACCACCGTCAGCTCGGTCCATCTGCCATCCAGCCGTATTCCGTTGTAAAACCGCCATCAGCCCCTGTCCATAGCGTTTAATCTCCGCCTGTCCTTGTCCACTGCTCGGTCCAGAGCAGGGGCCTCATGTATCAACCGTGCGTGCGCACAAAAACATTGCGCACGTCACTTTCCACGCAAAACCCCGTATGTATCAAAACTGAACTGAACGTGAATATATGCGCATCCAGGTACATATCCACGCAAGCTCCCGAGCAGGCGTACGCACGTTTCTGTGGTTCTTGTTCCTTTGGCGACACTTACAGGTGTTTCAGAGAAACTGAAGCCCCACAGTCTGTGGTTGACTTTAAGAGCGGCTTGAAGACCTTTCTTTTCAACCGAGCATACTTTACTCCTCATGATTCTACTTTTGATCTTAGCTGATACTGTTGTTGATTTTAATTGTTTTATTATTTGTCTTATTGACATTCAAATATGTTGCACCTTGTAGCACTTTGAGATTTCCATTAATGAAAAGTGCGTTATAAATTGAATTCATTATTATTATTATTATTATTATTATTATTAACTGTTCATGATGTGAAAATGATTAATATTCCCTCCAAACACACGATTAACAAGTATTACATCCACATGACGCAGTGAAATAAAGGACGCGCAAAGTTGTGCCAAAAATAAATTTAACAGGAACGGATTCATTCAGCCTTACTGGAGAATATAATAAATAGTGTAACACGCAGAGCATTTATTTAGAAACAGATATAATTTTCTGATCTAGGATATGGCTTATCAGCCGTTTTCAGAAATAATCATTTTTCAGTTTGGCACTGCTGCTGCGCTCTGGGGAGCCGTGCATCACGCGTGCATACAGAAGCAGCGGTCAAACTGTTCCACAGAGGGAGCTGCAGGTCGATCGGGACTGTGCAGTCCAGTCCACACAAAGCCGGATCATGTCCAATGGAATGTCTCATCCATATGATTCCAAAGGCTGAGTGGTCGCGCTTGGAGCGCGCCGCGCGCACCCTCACCGGTGTTGACACGGCAGCTGGAGGTGATTCATTATCTGCGTTTATTGTAGATTTCTCCAAAATGACACGTGAAAGTACACCTTATATAACTTGTAGGAGAGCAAAAGCTTCACAGACAGACTGCGCACAAGGCTGCGGGGCGCGCAGCGTCTGGAGACGCCAACATCACGTGATGTCATGAAATGTCTCCACCAAGACGCACAGACTCGTTTCTTCACATCATCTACATAAACAAAGATCTATGTTCTAGCAAACATCCAAGTAAGTTCCTCTGTGTTTACAGTAATAATGGTAATAAACTCGTGCGCAAAGTTAATATTTCCACACAGAATGAATGAATGAGCCGGTTCGCGCACCACAGCAGGGTGCGCGCGCACACAAATACCGACACACAATCACTCGTTCTTTGCATGATGAACACATTTTATTACTATTCTTACTTAGGATGTTTGTCCTCACTCATATTATATTAAATTCATTATTTTCCCGAATCTAGAAATGATTTCTGATCGCGCAGGGATCAAACAAACATGTCCTTCACACATGCAGGAAGTAATTTGCATCTGTTTAACATATGTAAATGAAGGCGTGTCAGGGGAGGTGTCTCACGTGCGCTCAGTTCCACGTTAATTGTGATGTACAAAAGGAATGTGCGTGGATTCAGGTGTACGCTCAGTTTGATACATCCGGATCTTTTTGTGCGTGCACACATTTCTGGGTTTGACCGTACGTCACTTTCCAGTGAGGAATCCACGCAAGTCTTTGATACATGAGGCCCCAGGTCTTTCTGTTTTTCCGCTGCTTTTCTGCCGTCAAGCTCCTGCTTCTGCGCCGTCAAACCGGAAGTAAAACCGGAACTCGGCTTTTCAAAATAAAAACATTTGAAGAAGCTTTTTTTTTTAATGGAGATGCATGTCGTAACCACGAAACGTCGTAACTCAAGACCGTCGTTAGTTGAGGACTACCTGTATATATACAGTATACAGTATATACTTTGTATATAGGGGCTGAGATGGTGTAGAGGCAGGGCAGCCGGCTCAGGACCAGAAGGTCTCGGGTTCGATCCCCGGTCACGGCATACCTCGTTGTGTCCCTGGGCAAGACACTTAACCCCGAGTTGCTCTCGGTAGGACAGGCAGTGCCTTGCAAGGCAGTCTACCGCTACCGGTGTATGAATGTGTGGATGAATGGGTGGATGGTTGGTACTGTGAAGCGCTTTGGAGCCCCTCAAAGGGGGCTGGAACGCGCTATATAAGTAAGCTCCATTTACAATATAGGCTATACTATATACATACTGTATATACAGTATAAACAATTGAAATTTTACCTTTTGTAGATTAGTTCTGGCCATTTAAGAGGTCCAGTAGTTGAAGTGGGGTCAAGACCAAAGTGATTTGTTGCTGTTTTAAAGAAACTTTTCAAGCACCCATGATATGTTGGTGTGATTCAACTGTAGTGTACAAGTAGCTGAGGAGAAAGCTGTGGCTAAGATTGATGCCTTGCTAATATGAGCTCTCAAAAGAGGTAGTCGCAATGCTAAATGGAGCATGCATGTGAAAATGGGAGGCAAAACCCACATTGTTGTCACTCTGCTGAATCTGTAGAAATGTCTTTAGTCAATCCAGCTGAGTCTTTTTCTACTTTGGACAAGTTTAAGAGGGTTGTGAAAGGCCAAATGAAAATCCATAGATTTTTGGGTTACATAAAAATGTTACTATGAAATACCATAGGCTAAATGTGTGAATGAAATGTTTCTCATTAAAAAAAACTGGTCCAGATGACACAATTTAACCTTTTTTGTTGTTATCTACCTGGATGATTGAGCTTACGCTTTTTCTACATGCACTGTTTGTTTGTCTTTCACAAAAAATACATCTGTTTGAATTATTAGATTTAAAGCATATTAGTTTAGCACTCTTCGGACACATCTGTGCATCTCTGTTATTAAACAGGCTTTAGTCATTTAACAACTTTTACAGTTAAACATGGTATGTTTTCTACTGTATTTTAAATATAGTAAAAACAAAAGAAACATCTAAATACAAAAGCAGTCATGGACAGATGTTAGGGATTATTCTGGTTTATTGAAGGCACATCAGTTAAAAACAATAAATTACCGGTAGTTGTGTTTGACACGTACATTCTTTGTCAAACTTGCTTTTTCAGAATGAATTTACTTTTATCACACATTAGGTCTAATAAGATTTAAAACCTAAAACAAAACTGTGAAAGATTTTTCTAAAAGGCAACAACTTTGAAGCCTCTATTAGTGACAATAACAGATTAATTACGTCAATATGTGACATTTACCTTCATTTTACCTTTGTAATATTATTTTAGTAACAAATCATGAGTTACATTTTATAAAACAGAACATACAGTTGCATCTTGTCTTAGATTCACTACATCTAATCTACAATGCATCACGTTTCACAGCACTAAAATCAGTCTTTAAAAATTACATCCAAGTTCTCCAGTGTATAGCAACCGTTTGTGTGGTCTCTCCTGACGTAGTCTTATGGTTGAAGACGGTTAGAAAAGCATTCGAGGAAGAGTTCAGCGTTTAACTTACAAACTTCAGCAGCGTGTGTTCCAGCGTGTGCTGGGTTTTACAAACTGAGTGTGGTTCACAAGTGGAACCTTCTCTTTCAGTGCACTGGACCGTTTAACTTCAATCTCGCAGTAGTTTCAGAAATGTTAACATCTTGACGTTTTATTCCTCAAGTCTCACTGACTTTGAAGATGGTGTCTCTTTTTTATTTTTTCCATTCCCTCTGAGTCTTTCATGCAAGCAGACAGAAAACTGCAGCACTTGTGGGTGTACTGCTCTGGAAAATCCCGGAAATGACAAACATGGGAACTGGAAACAAAATCAAAACCATCCACAGAGACACCTTTCTTCTTCACAGTCTCCATGAAACGCTCTATGTCACAGTGCCTGATCACAAGGTCAGCTCTGGAGTACAAGTGGAGGTGGGGCCAGGCGGGCGGCCTGTCCTGCACGGCGTCATAGTGGTTTTTGTGAATGTATTTCGTCAGGGGGTATAACACAACTCGCAGGAGGAAAACACTCACTGCAAACAGCGCTAGGAGGACATACCTCAAAAGAGGGCTTATTTTTGGCCCCAAAGTGGCTGTCAGCGCACGCAGAGAGCCACGGATGTTCCCACTACCTGGAGCACTGTCCACCACAGCCCCGACCACGCACAGCGAGCTGAACTGTTCGTCACTGTGCAGCAGTTCAATGATGTATCGGTACAGCATGAAGCCGCCGTTGCTGAAGATGTGAAAGAAAACGGGACTGTTCTCCACTTCGTAGTCGTAGAGGATCTCCAGCAGCTTGAGTGCGGTGCTGCTCAGCTCCTTGTAGCCGAACGACTCGGAGATGAAGACGGTCTTCAGGGGAGCTGTGTAGCGGATGGTGACACAGCCCTGGAGGGGAAGAAACCAAAGACAGAAGTGACGAATAAGTAGGGCTGTAGTGATACAATAATCTCACGATACGATACACGATATTCTGCTCACGATATGATATATATTGCGATATTCAGCAAACGATACGATTCAATACACTTTTGCGATTTTTCTGAACGATTTTAGAGGGACAAAGTGATTTTGGTGACATTTTGAGACTGTTATAGACTTGGATTGAATTAATTTAACTGAAAACTGATTAAAAGCACCAACTACACAATACCTGGCTCTGGTTGGACATGGACACCGACTTAAAGTCGACAGCTGGACAAAATGAAAGAAGTGGTGAGAAAACATGTTTCTTTTAATTGAAACAGTAAAAACTGTAGCTTACATGCATTAAAGTAAATAAAGTGCACCAAGTGCCCTGCTCTGAATAGTTTGAAACCTTTTTAACCTTGACACTTAACATCTGAAGGAATCACTCTAAGTGCTTGGTAAGTAAACAGTAATATGACTTCTCCAAAACAGTCTATAATTCAAGTAATGAAGAAGATGGAAACTTCAAATGCACCCATCTTAGCAGAGCAGCTTAAGGCCATAGACCCTGACTAATAAGTGACCTCTAAACAGAAAGTCTACTCTGCAGACCAAGTGAGCTACATTCTCCTCAGAGTTTTGTTTAGAAATAGAATCTGATCAACGTGCTCTGGGAGAAGTGCACTTCTCTGCACAGTGATGATATCTCCAGCGGTGGAGAAGACTCTCGGATACACTGGTGCCATGGATGCAGAGGTATCTAAAAAAGCTAAGTCTGGTCCTCTAGACATTCAAAAAGCAAAAAAACAAACAAACAAAAAAAATTGCGATACTTGTGGATAAATATCGATTTTTTTTCTAGGAAAGAGAAAATCGATATATATCGCAATGTCGATATTATTACACAGCCCTACTAATAAGTGACTCAATGAGGTCAGCAGCCAGGTCTGCTTGAATGAATGAATGACAGACACAGTGAGCACTTGGAAGAGAAATAGCACACAGAGTTGTGGTTCTGACCTGCTCATTGTAGATGGAGCTGTATTTGGAGAGATGTTTGTCTTTGCACCCGGCCCAGCCCAACAGTATGACAACTGGCTCCTTTGTCCCCTGCCAGTGTCTCTCTGAAAACAAGGCGGACACAACACGGCCAAGCTAACACTGATAACCTCTTTAAATGCACTATCACTAAACGAAGTTAGCATGCACGTGACGCTGTACAATGAAATAGTGCTCACCTGATGTGCCCGCATCTGGAAACACAACGTTGTAGTCAATTTCATCGGCTGACATTTTCTAAATATTATAGAGCCGCTTGTCTTGTTGCTATTTCATTCACTCGTTATACACAATAATAAAAATATTATAATCAAAGAAACTAACGAAGGGAAATGAATGAAAATGGCTCTAGGGTACAAATGTTAGTTTCGTTGACTGTCAGCGGCGCAACAATCCCTCCTGGCGACGAAAGCGTCTCTTCTTCTCTGCGCCGTCGAGCAGAAGCTGCATCAGGTTGACGGTGAGTCAGCGCCCCCCAGTGGACAGAACGCGCAACAGCTCAAGTGTTTTGTGTTTTTCACTGCAACTAAGAATTACCGGTAATAAATTTGTAACGACAGAAGTCATCACGGGGCACTGAATGGCACAGTCAGTTAGTTATATGTGAAATTATCTACTGTATTACATATTATTTTTGAAAAATGTCTAAAGACAGTAATGTTAATTATTTCATCATAAACACCCCAACACTTTATCCTGATGCATACCCAATAGTACAGCTAACAAGGTTAAGTCATGTCCTCTGGAGAGATAAAAAAGAAAAGTAAACTCTTGTTGAAAGATTTAGTCTTTTATCCAAAAGGCTTTTTCAGTCTGCGGAGTTGCAACAAACTCAGTCTAATAAATAGCACCTTCTTGACATCCAACCAGCTGTTCACATGATAAAGGACCATCAGCCTAACGATGGATCGTTAACATCCTGATGGCTGCTTGCTATTTGCAGAGGGCTGATTGATACTATCAATAACAGCACTGTAAGGGGACAGTTGAACCCGGAGGCCTCCACCCGTTTAATGCTTTTCACAAAGATGGCCTCCTTTACTCCTCTCTCAAACCATCGTTCCTCTCCATCAAGGATGTGAACATCTTCCCGTCTTCAACTGAAGTGAACCCAAAACTGACATATTTGCTTCATTTAAAACTGTCAACTGCAGAAAAGTGTTGATTCACCGTTTTAAGATAATTTTTGTTTGGTTGTTTCCTCCAGTGTGTCGAGTTTTGTATTTGGACAATTTATTGAAGTATGGGTTTAAAATAACAAAATTACTTAACGTGAACAAAGTTTCACCAGCTAGACACATTTTCAGTGATTTGTTCAACAATCGTTACAATTTTCCCTTTTACAAAAAGTGGTTTAACAAGCAAACTGCATTTTTCATTTTCTTGGCAGAAGTTTTAATGTAATCATGGCCATTCATTTTATTTACAATCTTTACCATAACTTATACAAACCACTTATCTCGTCGTTGTTCAGTTTAACAGCTTAAATAAAGCTAGCCAAAGTCAATGAATACAAACTACAGAATTGTTAGGAAGCTTTTATTCACTTACAGCAGAAAAAAACATGTGTATTATGGTAACACCAAACACCACCATGGTTCAAATGAAAAGGCAGTTACAAGATTAGATGTCTCTGATTTGTTCCTTTTTTTAATATTAATATCTATCAGTGAATCTAGATTTTGTACTAATTATTCTAATTTAGTAAAAAATAAAAAACTATTAAAAAGACCAATGTCACCAAAATGTTCTATTTACCCAAAAAAAAGTTTACAGTAAAATATTGAGCATGTTCTTATTTTTTTTTGTCAAATTATAAAAAGTGTTTAAATGATTCAATAATGGCAGAAGTCAGGCCTGATTTTCTATTAATATTATGACAAGTCTGTCATATTAAATTGTTTACTCTGTTGAATCTACCCAAACATAAAATTCATTGGATACCGGTAATAAAAAAATAAAAAAAAGTAGAAAACTTATATTTCCACCCCACACCATTTCCATCTTCTGGACATGAGCCTTGGATGATTTAGAGAAGGTGCTTTTAACTATATTGAGTGGAGCTGCCTTTCCACTCAGATAGATTTTATTTACACAGTCGGGGTGCCACGCCTGCTCCACCTCTTCTCCTTCTGCCCTAACCTCATCCTTCTTGTGGAGAGCACAAGAGAAGGCAAAGATATACCCTGTCATGTAGGCATCAAACCCTGCCCGATGTGTTCCCGTGTCAGCCTTCTTCCTCTGAGCATCATCAGACGTGTCGTCTGCTCCGGTTCCGCTTTCATCAGCTGCGGCCGTTGTTTCAGGGTTTACAAGATCTGCTTTGTCTTCACACGTTCCATTTCCCTCGCTAGCAGTTTTCATATCCTGCCCTTGGTCATGTTTGCCGTTTCCATCCATGTCCACTGGAGGTGCGGCGTCTGGGAGTGGTCCAGCTGCTGCTTCTTGCTGATCGCTTGATGTTTCTTTTTTATCCACTTCCAAGTTTGGCATTTTGTTTACAGGGATGCCGTCAGAGGCGGAGGACCCCTCTGTCACCTCTTCTCTACCTCTTTTTTTAGCTCTCCGTCGCTGCTTCTTCTTCTTCTTGTCGTCCTTGCACTTCTCATCCTGCAGAACGATGAGGTCTGTATTGTGGGACAATGAACACTTGGTGCCATTTGGACACCAGCCGAAAGCCTGTCAGGCACACAGACAGAAAAACAAAAATGAAGATGTCGTCTCAAGTCTTTACAGCTCTGGCTGATAATTTGCATGAACTCGTTGCGAGAACAGAAGTCATCTTAAGTCACAAATGTGGAATCAGCATGAAGTGAAATCTGAACTTGAAACTCACTGAGAAGCGCTGGCAGATGTCAGATGTTACCTCTGAGGAATCTACAGCTGGACACTCTCTGTAGTCCACATAGGTGGACATGTGAGCAGAATACTGACAAAACTCAATGTGAACACGAGATTTTGTTGAACCGGACGTGACACTGCGACTGTTATCCAACTTACTGGAAAGAAAGATTAAATGAAGAGACAAAAAAAATAATAATGCAACTAGACAATAACATCCTGTAAAGCAGTGTTTTTCAACCTTTTTTGAGCCAAGGCACAGTGTGTTCATTGAAAAAAATCACGAGGCACACCACCAACCAAAATTGTAAACAAAGATAGCTCATAGGAGGGACCACTTCTGGACACGCCTACTGAATTGATTGACAGGTCGGGTGGGGGAAAAAAAGGCAAGAGCTTCTGCCGCAGCGGTGTTCTGTGTTTATATGTTAATAAAAAGTTCTAAAAAATAAACTAAAAACAGGGAGCGCTGGTCCTGCAACCCACACATCAGACAGGAAATCAGCAGAACCTCACGCAGCCACGTTGGACCCGAGTTTAATTCGCTCGTGACAAATTCATTCATTTCCTCATCATTTCAGTCATGGAGTCAGCGGAGGAGGAAGCGATCACTTGACTTTTGGCAAAAAAACAAAAGAAAAGGCCAGATCAGGGATGAAGAAGGGGAATTTAATATATTTGTGTCGCATACAAAACAGTCCGGCGCCGGGCAGTTTATTGTGCGACAACGCGCTTGCGTTCGCTGTCGTAAAAATTGAGCTTTGCGCGTACATGCCCTGCGGGGATACGCGTGTGCCTCTGCGTACGAACGGCGTAGAGCGGCGTATGGCCGAACGCAGATAATTAATTCGTTTTCAAAAAATATTTTTAGACCAGTTAAGTGAAATTGGATAATTTCCACGGCACACCTGACCATCACTCGGAACAGTGGTTGAAAAACACTGCTGTAAAGCAATACTGTACTTACCATTTCTTATAGGCATACTCCAGATAAGAGGCTGTCAGTCGGAGTTCAAACTCAGTCACGTATTTGGTGTCATAAAGGCCGGCAGGAAACATCTCAGACAAGTCGGCTGTGAAGGTCACCAAGCGCTCAGGGAGTTGAGCATAAAAACTCTTACAGAAAAAAATACAATAAAAATGTAATTACAAAATGTTAATATAGTTAAAAAAAAAGTGTTTAGTATGCTGTAAAAAATACCATGTTAAAAACTTAAAACATGTACATTATTTATTCATAGTAAAATGATGTTGAACAATGAAAAAAAAAAGATGTGTACAGTACTATATTTTGACTTTTTGTCAAGTTCAGTTCTAGTAATGTGGAAGCTGTGAGATAATATGAATGTCAGTGTGATAAAACCTAAATATTCTCTACCTGGTACAGGAAGGCCATGTCGATGAGGCCATTGTGTAACACCAGGGGTTTCCTGGCACGCAGCAGTCCAATGAACAACGCTCGGATGTGAACACCACAATAATCTGCAACTCCCTTACAAAGCAGGAAAATAAAAAAGATACTTTTAGAGCTCAGATCAAATCAGAGGAAGTTCAGATACCACAAGATGAACTGGACAGAGCAAAGTTGTAGTAAAACTCAAAAGAGTCATAACAACAAAACACAGGGTGTATCACCTTACTGTTCCCCTTGCAGTAAGGGATGCCATGGCTGTACTGTTTGTTAAAGTCAAATCCGTGATGCACGAGAAACTGGACTGACTGGGGTTCTATGATGTACTCCTCTGAGCACAACAGGGTGAGGTTATACACCTGGACAAGGTAACCGTCTGCTGCCTGAAAAACATATAAAAGTAAAAATAATAAATCAAATGTACCATAAGATGATCACATTGG
>JBBPBX010063674.1:7740-20463 GCA_038048925.1 Garcialebias charrua | reverse complement strand
GAACTAAGAAAAACATCAACTAAAAATACACTAAGCACTAATGTAATAGAAAAACATCATTACAAACAGCAGCACGAACATGAGTCTGTATGAGCAGATGGTCACAGATGAACACAGCAACAAGAAACAGATCAGCATCAGCATTGTGATATTTTGCAGTGATTATTCTTATTATTTATTTATTCATGAGTCTAACAGCCTCAGGGTAGAAGCTGTTCCTCAGTCTAGTGGTTCTACACTTGATGCTCCTCAACCTCCGTCCTGAGGGGAGTGGGGCAAAGAGTGTGTGTGCTGGGTGAGTGGGGTCTTTCATGATGCAGGTGGCTCTCTTCCTGCATCTGGAGGTGTAGATGTCTGTGATGGTGGGGAGACTGACTCCAACATCTTCTGTGCAGCCTTCACCACTCTCTGCAAAGCTTTTCTTTCTGCAACTGTGCAGCCTCCATGCCACACGTTGATGCTGGAGCACAGGATGCTCTCCACTGCACACCTGTAGAAGGAGGTGAGGACTGAGCTACTCAGACCAGCTCGTCTCAGCCGTCTGAGGAAGTAGAGTCTCTGATGACCTTTCTTGATCAGGCTGGTGGTGTTGTTGCTCCAGCTGAGGTTATCATTCATGTGTACACCCAGGTACTTGTAGCTGGAGACCACTTCCACCACAGATCCTCCTATTCTAAAGTGCTTTGTCAGTTTTGCAGCACACATGATATAATAACAGGTGGAGTGCCTTTAATGCATCAGGAGGTGGTGTCTCATGAAAGTGAGATTGCATAAAGCGTCAGCTCTGAGCCCCTTCTTGTTTGCTCTGGTGATGGACCAAGTAACAGATGAGGTCAGGCAGGAATCCCCATGGACTATGGAGTTTGCAGATGACGTGACCTGTGGTGAGAACAGGGAACAGGTGGAAGAGAACTTGGAGAGGTGGAGGTATGCACTTGAAAGACAAAGAATGAATGTCAGCTGTAAGAGAGAATAATGTGTAAATGGGGCGGCCCGTGGCGTAGTGGTAATGGCAGTCGTCCCCCGATCGGAAGGTTGGAGGTTCGAATCCCGGTTCCCCACACCATGTGTCGTTGTGTCCCTGGGCAAGACACTTAACCCCGAGTTGCTCCCGGTAGGACTGGAAAGCGCCTTGCATGGCAGTCTGCCGCTACCGGTGTATGAATGTGTGTATGAATGGGTGGATGGTTGGTATTGTAAAGCGCTTTGGGGCCCCTCATAGGAGGCTGGAAAGCGTTATATAAATAAGCTCCATTTACCATTTACCATAAATGAGAGCAAGTCAGGTGGAACAGTGAAGTTACAAGGAGCAGAGGTCATAAAGGTGTAGGACTTCAAGGACTTGGGCTCAACTGTCCGTGAAAATGGGGAGTGTTGTAAAGAGATGAAAAAGAGAGTCCAAGCAGGATGGATTTGATGGAGAAAAGTTTCAGTAGTGATTTGAGACAAAAGGGTGTCAAAAGGATCAAAGGAAACTTTTACAAGACAGTGGTAAGCCCAGGTGTGTTGTATGGTCTGGAGACAGTGAGACTGATTAAAATAAAATAAACTGAGAAAGAACTGGAAGGTGCTGAAATGAAGATGTTGAGGTTCTCCTTGGGAGTGACGAGGGTGGATAATACTGTATTAGGAATGAGATCATCAGAGGTACAGCAAACGTTGAACAACTGGGAGATAAAGTTAGAGAGGCCAGACTGAGATGGTTTGGACATATCCAGAGGAGGGACAGTGGGTATATTGGTAGAAGAATGTTAGAAATGCAGCTGCCAAGGAAAAAGACAAAGAGCAGGGCCAAAGAGGAGATATGTGGATGCAGTTAGGGCTCCCACAGACTCGAGCATACTTCAGTCCACAGAGGTCTGCGCATACTGGATCAGACTTGAAGTGGACGATTTTGCATGGACATGCCTTGCGCAAGGCATGTCCATGCAAAAATAAATTTTTACGACCATTTACATGGCTTGCTGCTTATTTTTAGTTCTTCTTGGTGAAGATTCTCAGTCGTCCAGGACATGATAAAATCAAAAAAGGCGTTCAATACAGAACAACTGGACTTTATTTGTAGCAAACAAGACGTTTCGCTTCTCATCCGAGGAGCTTTATCAATTAGTGAGGAGACAGTGAGGGGGCGAAGTTATAACAGGATAAGCCATAGACACGCACCAACATATGTAAATTGGAAACTAACACCCCCACATACAGCAGACCCCCTACTTACGTACGAGTTAAGGCTGAGTTAGACTCGCGCTTTGGTCCGCAGGCTGGAGCGCGCGCGCTGCGCGTGCACTCTGCCGTGCGGCGAAATGCGTTTACAGTGTCGCCTCTGTGTTTATAGTTGTCCCACGGCGGCGCATGGCAAAGTGCTGTTCTTTTACGGACCAGCAGGAGGCAGTACCCTCTAAAACCTGTGCATATGTTGCAAGAAAGGTCTAGAAGAAGAAATCTACCGTAGAAGAAGAACTGTTTGANTGAAATCACACAACAAAAACAAATAGCTTTCCGCTCGCGTGCTGAACTGTTGTCTTTATTTGCGGGCGGCCGTGGTGTAGTGGTAATGGCAGTCGTCTCCCGATCGGAAAGTTGGCGGTTCGACTCCCGGGACCCGCACCATGTGTCGTTGTGTCCTTGGGCAAGACACTTAACCCTGAGTTGCTCCCGGTAGGACTGGAAAGCACCTTGCATGGTAGTCTGCCGCCACCGGTTTATGAGTGTGTGTAGCATTCAATATTTGTGTAGCACTTTGAGATTTTCAGTAATGAAAAGTGCGTTATAAATTGAATTAATTATTATTATTATTATTTTAATGCATGGAGTCAGCGGAGGAGAAAGCGATCACGTGACTTTTGGCGAAAAAACAAAAGAAAAGTCCGACTCCAGATCAGGAATGAAGGAGAATTTAATACATTTTGTGTCACAAAACATTCCTCCATGCGTCGCGACTCCGTCTCCACCACCACAGCGGCGCAAACAGCTGCAGGCTCCGGCGTGAAGAGGGTGAAGGCTGTCGGGTGTGGACCTGTCAATCAAATCGTAGCGCCCACCGCGCGCGCAGAGGCTTGCGGAGTTTCAAAAATTCAGAGGTGCACGACATGCGCTAATCCCACGCGCAGGGGCGGGGACTGTGAAATTGCGTCACTTTTGGAGCGCGCACCCTCGCGCGCTGCGCGACGCGTCAAGTATGAATCTAGCTTTAGGGAGATAAGAACTGTGCGCAGCTCGATTCTGCCGTAGCTAGGGGGTGAAATTAGCGTCCCGTTCGTAGGTCCTTATTCCGTTCGTAGGCCGCGGAAATACCGCTAACGAGCGCCGCGCACACATTTAAGCATGTACAGTAGTGTACTGTAATGTTAAACATTGCTATTCACATTTACAGAATAAATAAAAATATAATTTCTTACTTTGAGATGGTCAAAGCCGACATCTTAGGTTGCCATGCGTTGATTGTTGTCGGGCCGAGCAGCGCCGCGGCCGGCGAGCGACCCACTCGAGGCCTGTTAGCTTCTGCTAGCCAGGCCATGAGCTGGTGTTGGAGCGGCGGTGCGGCGCGATCGGCGATCAATCTGCAGCTGCTGCTCCAGCCTGAGACGTCCACAGAGCTCACAGAGACGTTTCCAGCTCGTAATTAATCCATATGAAGCCATCCTGGTCACCAGTCTTCAAAGGCCGGCTCCCTGTAGCCGAAACTGACCTAAGATGGCGTCCGGTGTTCTGCTGTAACTAGTGACCCTGTAAACTGGAGACTTTCAAAGCAGCCGTGACTGACCTAATGGCCTCCGGTGTTCTGCCTTAACTTGTGACCGTGAAAACTGGAGACCTTCTTCCTGTTATGACCGGAAGTTGCACATTTATTGCGCAATCATGACAAAAATGATCAGAAATGATCATTTTTATCATAATTATTATTTATAAAGCCTTTAAAACAACCACAGCTGCAACAAAGTGCTGTACACATGAAATTAAGAACATTTAAACACAAAAACAAAAAAAACAAAAATTTAATACAGTAATGTCATATTTTTATTAAATATGATACGTTCGTAGGTCCCGTTGTTCGTAGGTCGATGGAGTCGTAGGTAGGGGGTCACCTGTACTTGGGATAACACGTACCTGTGACCCATTCAAAGTTCAGTGTGTGAAAACAGAGCTTACAGAAAACACACACACATCCTACTGTATGTAAATTGACAAGTCACACTTCACACATTGATAGCAGGGACCTGTCAAAGTCTTTGGTAGTCTAATTCACAAACGAGGCTCCTCTGTTCTCATCAGGTGTGAGACGCCTGGGAACCAAACCCAAGGCCGCACCATAAGTTTTAGAAAGTTGAAATCTTAGACCTCCTCCTCTGTTTAACGATGGTTTCTCTCTTTTTACATAAATCGCCTCCTTCACACCTCTCTCAAACCACCTGTGCTCTCGGTCCAAAATATGTACATTCTGGTCCTCAAAAGAGTGTCCCTTGTCTGTGAGGTGGAGGTGAACAGCTGAGTTTTGTCCAGAGGAGGAGGCTCTCCTGTGTTGGGACATTCTTCTGTGGATGGGCTGTTTAGTTTCTCCAATGTATAGGTCTGGACAGTCCTCGCTGCACTGAACTGCATACACTACACCACTCTGTTTGTGTGTGGGTGTCTTGTCCTTCGGGTGGACCAGCCTCTGTCTGAGAGTCCTGCTGGGTTTGAAATGTACTGGGATGTTGTGTTTGTTGAAAATCCTTCTGAAATTCTCTGATAGTCCAGCAACATAAGGGATGACAATGTTTTTTCGTCTGTTCTCCTTTTTCTGTTCCTTATTGTGTTTTGAAAATTTCCTCGCTGACTTGACAAAAGCCCAGTTAGGATATCCACATGTTTGGAGAGATTTTTCAATGTGTTTCTGTTCCTTTTCCTTCCCTTCTGTCTTCGTGGGGATGTGATCGGCCCGATGCTGTAAAGTTCTGATGACAGAAAGTTTGTGTTCCAGTGGATGGTGAGAGTCAAACAGAAGATACTGGTCTGTGTGGGTTGGTTTTCTGTAAACTTCAATGTTGAGACTGTCCTCTCCCTCCATATGCACCAAACAGTCCAAAAAAGGCAGCTTGTTATCGTTAGCATCCTCTCTGGTGAACTTGATGTTGTTATCAACCGAGTTAATGTGTCTGGTGAACGCTTCCACCTCCCTGGCTTGGATTTTGACCCAGGTATCATCCACATATCGGAACCAATGGCTTGGCGCTGTTCCCTCATAGGAGTTTAGGGCTCTCTGTTCCACTTCCTCCATGTAGAGGTTGGCAACAATGGGTGACACTGGAGATCCCATGGCACAGCCGTGCTTCTGTCTGTAAAATCTGTCATTGAACTTGAAATAGGTGGTGGAGAGGCAGAGATCCAGCAGGGTGCAGATGTGGTCTGGGGTGAAGTTGGTCCTTTTGTCCAAATCCTTGTCTTGTAGAAGTCATTTTTTTGACAGTTTCTACTGCTTCAGAGATGGGTATGCATGTGAATAGAGAAGTCACATCATACGATACAAGAGTTTCTCCCGGGGTTAGCTTCAAATGTTGAACTTTGTTGGCAAAGTCAATGGAGTTCTTTATATGATGAGGTGTGTTTCCAACCAGAGGAGCTAAAATACCAGCCAGATGAAACTTAGCAACATTGTATGTAACTGAGTTCATGCTGCTGACGATGGGTCTGAGAGGTGTATCTTCTTTGTGTATTTTTGGAAGTCCATACAGACAGGGAGTGGCTTCCCCCGGGTACAATCTATAATACAATGATCGAGTGATTATTTTCTCCTTTTCGAGTTTTTGCAGGTAATCTGTGACTTTCTTTTTAAAAGTGTTAGTTGGGTCCCTCTTCAGGGGCTCATAGGTGTTCCTGTCGCTCAGCAGTGTGGTTATTTTTCCCTGGTAATCAGACGTGTTGAGTATTACTGTGCATCTTCCTTTGTCCGCTGGTAAAATGGTGATGTTTTGGTCCTGGCTGAGTGATGTTATAGCTTTCCTTTCGGTGTAAGATTTGAAGGAGGCAGTTTGGCACTGGAGAGTGTAGCTGATATTTTCATTCGGAGTTGTTCTGCCTCTGCTCCTGTCAAGTTGTTGTTCCTAATCGCAGATTCAGTGGCCGTGATTAATTCCACAACAGGTATTTCTTGTGGTGCGATTGCAAAATTCAGTCCTTTTGCCAGCACATTTTTCTCAGGTTGTGTTAAGGTCCTGTTAGACAAATTTCTAACCCACTGTTCCTGAGTGTTTGTGATGGTGACCAACTCCTTATCTTGACTGATGGTTTGTGATGAGAAAACCGTTCTCTGTTGTAGTCTCAGAAACTTACTTTTTTGACGTTCCTTGCTTTTTTGATGCTGCGATAGCTGGGCCTTTTCAACAAAGCAAGATACTTCTTCCAACAGCGGCAGTGGTAGAAGAGTAGACAGCTTCTGGAGGCTCTGATCCATTTTGAGTGAGAGAGCTTCAATGGTGAAGTTTATCTGTCGTATTCTCTCACTGAGCAGCTTGTTTTGAGCTTTCAGGAGGATTCCTTCAGCTCTTTGTCCTTTAATTGTGGAGTTGAGTTTTAGACTGCTGGGGGTGAGTTTTCCTTGTCTGCATCTCAGACTGAAACGAAGATGGTTCCTGTAGTCTGCAAGCTTCCTTGACATCTTCTCAAACTCCCGCACTGCTCTTAGGGTATCCTTCCCAAAATGTTTAGCAATATGCTGGTGAAGATTCTCAGTCGTCCAGGACATGATAAAATCAAAAAAGGCGTTCAATACAGAACAACTGGACTTTATTTGTAGCAAACAAGACGTTTCGCTTCTCATCCGAGGAGCTTTATCAATTAGTGAGGAGACAGTGAGAGGGCGAAGTTATAACAGGATAAGCCATAGACACGCACCAACATATGTAAATTGGAAACTAACACCCCCACATACTTGGGATAACACGTACCTGTGACCCATTCAAAGTTCAGTGTGTGAAAACAGAGCTTACAGAAAACACACACACATCCTACTGTATGTAAATTGACAAGTCACACTTCACACATTGATAGCAGGGACCTGTCAAAGTCTTTGACAGCTCAGAGCAGATAGTCTAGACATGAACACATAGTTCCCAGACACGCCCCCAGTATTGCGCAAACCGGTTTTCGCACCACATCTGAAGGCAGAAGAAGGCAAGATGGCGAACTAGCAGAGCAAATTATACGGACAAAAACACGAGCAACCACAGCTTTACCAAGGAACAAGAGCAAACTGGCAGTGGTCGAGTTAAATGAGTTTGAGAAAGAAATCATGGCAGACGAATCAGACAACTTGTCACAAAGTAGTTACTCCGATATCATTAATTATTTAATTATTACAAGGAGCGAGCGCACACCGGCTTCACAGCGCAGAGCTTCACAGCTTTAAATCCAAAAAAGATGTGTAAACTGTCTCAATCAGATCTAACCAGCTAAAAAAAGGTTTAACTAAAATAACACACAGCCAACAAACAGTCCAAGCTGAACACAGACCAGAACCAGCACTTTTGAGTCTTACCGTGTTGGAAGTTAGCATGTTGTTAGCATCTGGAGCGAGGCTCGCAGGAGCGAGGCTCGCAGGAGCTCAGGTCGGACGGCGTGGATCCGTCGCGGGGTCACGTCCCATGGGACCGACGCGTCGCCCGCACGACTTGGCTCCCGTCCTCCTTCTCCAACTGGGACGGTTTCCCCCGCCGGTCCTGGTGGACCGTGAGGCCATTGTCGCGTTAGCGAGATGCTAAGCTAACAGCATGCAAGACGGTTTGCTAAATAATGAAAAAAAAAACCCAGCTCTAACACACAGACAGTTGTACTCTAACATTGTTCTGACATAGTTTCACAAAATGATTTATGTAGAATATTTTGTTTACCGGCCAAAAGGACGACGTCTTCCAGAGCAGATCCAAGCCAGACTCAGAGCGAGGAGGGGCTGCTGTCCAGTTTCTCCGATGAGATAAATCCTTCACGTTACTTTTTTTTTGATTAACTGAAACCTGCGCGTTGCCCAAACGTCTACCCGACTGGAACACCCACTGACACAACACGAAGTAACCATTGCAATTAATTAGAAATTAACACAAAAAAAAAAACGTGAAAAATGAACATCCATTAAACCGCGCTGTCCCCTGTTCTGACTTTCAAAATGAGGGTCCACCCGGAAGTAAGACGGATGTGACGTCACATGGGAACTATGTATACAGCACAGAAAATTGAGGACATTGGCAGATTTAACAATACATTTTATCTAATATGGTAGGCCTATTTTCAGTGTTTACTTAAACTTAGATAGCACACAGGTGGTTCTTATACTTATATGACTTTAGAAAGCATGGGGTTGCAGTAGCTCAGTGGTCAGAGCTCTGGTCTTGGAATTATGAGCTTCTATGTTTGAGTTCATGTTGAGTCCTTAAAGTAAAAAGGCTAGGAGATATACATCATTATTCATTTTTTTAGAACTACTTTCCAGATGTTTATTCCCCCAGTTAACTTTGGTAATTTGGAGTAATATTGCAGAATTCTTACTTCCAATAAAACAAGTCCCTTCCAGAAAGCTTTTACACAGTTAAAATAAGAAAATACTCCTGTTTCGACTGGAGGTGAAAGTGGGTTTGACAGTTGTCAATTTCTCTGAATTAATTATTAGACCACCAAACTGTTTTCATGAGACACAACTTCCTGATGCAGAATACAAACATCTAAAGAAACATATTGTAATTCCTGATGATCACAGCAGGTGACAAGTCTTGATGAGATTTTGACGTTCATTTAAAAAATGCATAAAACAAGTGCAAGTGTGTGGAGCATCTCATTAAGAAGCAGTGTATTCAAATGACATGATGGCACCACAAGAACAATGAAAAAGGAAATGATAGGAAGTAAATTAGCATTTCTGTCAAGAACATGCTGATGTTAAATTTGAGGTTCCTTTTCAAGTGGAAAGTAAAAAAACTCACTTTTTAACGTGTAAAACTGGATTATCATTTTTATAAAAAAATTTACTCAAATGTTCTCACTTATTAGAAACTGCTCTTCAAGAGTGAAAGAAGGAGTAAAAATGCTGTTTTACTTTTAGGACTGAAAGAAATTAAAATATTTTACATTGATTTGGTCAACTGTTTTTCTGAAAGATGACGTGTTTAGAATCTATTAACAAACCTTGCACAAGTTCATGATTGGGATGTTTTATGAAATTTTGTTAGCATTTTATTAGATTTTTTTTTCAGCTGTACTAAATAAAATGTTCTTTGATCCATTCAGGTTTAAAAGAGAGATTAAAAAAGTGTGTAAAAACAAACACTAAATATTCATCACATGCTTCAGTTGTAAGCAGGAAATGTTTCCCCATTTACTCAACCTTTAATACTTTTATTTCGAGCTTTTGTTTTGTTAAATTGGACCAAATTTCCACATTGTTTAGGTATACACATCAAAATTATCTCCTTTTAGCTGGGTAAAAATATATAATGTCATTGATGATAATCTACGGATGGAAACAACATATAAATTTGGTTAAAATGAAAATATCTAAATCAATTGCAATATTTTATAGAGTTAGATATCTACTAAACGACAAAGCATTGCATTTGTTGTATAATACAATGACTGTGCCACATTTGATTTATTGTGTTAATGTATGGGGAAAAGCATGTAAAAACAGCACAATGCCTATTTTTATTTTGCAGAAAAGAATTGTAAGAATTATAGCAAGAAAGCATTACTGTCACCCATCAAGTCAATTATTTTATCAGATGAAATTGCTGAAGTTCTATGATTTGGTGGATTATAACATTTTGTTACTTATGTATAGAGCTAAAAAAAAAATACACTACCGTCAAATATCCAAATGTATTTTGTGAAAAGATCAAGCTGCTACAATCTCAAAGGGAAAGATGTATTTGTTAAACCGCAATTTAGAACTAGTTTGAAGGGAAAATTTGTTTGAATTCTTATTAGATAAATAAGGAGCAGATAAGATATTTTCTTCATCTGCTACCTTTCATTTTACATTTTATATATTTTTTCTTTTCCAATTACATATATGTTAATTGTTGTATTTCATTATTGTAAAATGAATAAAAAAATAAAATAAAATAATAATAATGATTGTTTGACCATAATTTAAACTATCTTTAGCACATATTCAGTGTTTCTTCATTAAAAACTTGTTTTTACATGATTGGGATTTTAAAAAAAATAATTTCTACAAAGATGTTTTTGAAAGTACATTTCCCATATCAGATCTTCTGTGATTTTCTAATGTTTCAAAACAGCAAATACCAAAGCTTTAGTGTGGAGATGTTATAAAGATCAGAGGGCACACAGATGAGAGGAGACAGTCTAATAGAACATACTGTATATGTTTTATAGAGTCACACGTCCACATGAAGTTTGATATCCAAGAACAGAACTCATCCTAAAGGGACAGCTGAATGATTGATTAATAGATTGATGGTTGATTTGCTGAGTGACAACACCTGAGTGAGCCTGAACTAAAAGTGTGTACTGTATAAAAACAGCCTGATGACAGTTTGCTGCATGCTGAGCATCACTGAACTGGCTTTTCAAGGTTCATCAGGTCTAGTGGGGGCTGCATCACAATGGGTATTGCTTTTCATCGGTTCACGGTTTTTAGTCTATTTGACACAGTTTGAGAGTGTAGTTGTACACAAGATTAAAGTCAATTCAGTGTATTTATTGAGAAGCTACTGATCTTATTGGAATTGTAATTTTAATTTTGCAGCCAAGGTTTTGATCATCTATGCCCACCAGAGCTCTGGTTCCTTCAACGCTGCAGCTAAAGATGCTGCTGTGGAGGTTCTGACTGCTCAGGGCTGTACAGTAGAAGTGTCTGACCTGTATGCCATGAATTTTAAAGCCACAGCCACTGCTGAGGATATCAAAGGTATACATGAAAGTTAGTTAGTTGCTTAATTGGTGGTTATCCTTGTGGATTCATCTTGCTTTTGCTTTATTCAGGAGAAGTGAAGGATGCTGAGAACTTCTGTTACCTGAAGGAGAGCAGGATTGCCTTGGAGGAAGGAAGATTGTCGGATGACATCACTAAAGAGCAAACTAAACTCACTGAAGCAGATCTGATCATATTTCAGGTATTGTTTAGCCATCAGTATTGTTGAAGCAAAACTTTTACCCTTAATGACTCCCCCACTCTCAACATTTTGTTTTTCTGTTTTGTGCTTTTGTCTTTCTGTCCGTGTACAGCACTTTGTTGTGCACTGTCACAGTTTAAAGTGCTTTACAAATAAAGTGGTATGGTATATTGGTGGACTGACCATCTGCCTTTTCAGTTCCCCATGTACTGGTTTGGACTTCCTGCAGTCATGAAGGGTTGGATTGACCGAGTGCTCACTCATGGATTTGCCTTTTCCCAGGAGAAGCGCTACAGCCAGGGAGTCTTCAAGGTGAGACTTGGATCACAAGACTTGGGGACTGGCATCAAAATAACTTGTTTTAACCTAGTCTGTCCATTTCAGGACAAGAAGACCATGTTGTCCTTCACCACTAGGTCTCTTGAATCCATGTTCAGCCCAACTGGCATTAATGGAGACATGAACGTCACTCTGTGGCCTCTGCAGGTACTGTCTTGACTTTAAATGCACCTCTTTCATTAAAACTGGCACAAAGTGACTTGATCAAATGTTCTGTTCTCCACAGAATGGCATCCTGAACTACTGTGGCTTCCAGGTTCTGGCCCCTCAGATCTTCTGGGCTCCAGCCTCTGCAGCTGAGGAGGATCGTAAAGCCATGTTGGAGGCCTGGCGTGCACGACTGCAGGGTCTCCTGGAAGAGAAGCCCCTGTCCTTCTGTTCTCTGGACTGCTTTGATGAGAAGACTTTCCAGCTGAAGCCTGATGTTCAGGAAAAACATGCCAGTGGGGAGTTTGGTCTGTCGGTGGGCATCCACCTGAATAAGCCTCTGCCCCCACACAGCCAGATGAAAGCTGGATGCTGATACTTTTGCACATTTTCTATTGTACATCAATAAAATGGTTTTTCAACTTATTGGTCTTTGTAAGATATATGCCCATGTGTCTAATTCTGATGGAGAGTTGAGCTTTTGTCAATTACCATAATTTCATCACAAGCTTGAACTTTAAGCAGCTTTGTAATGCCTTGCTAAATGTTGTCAAAAGGTAATGCAGCTGCGGTTTCTGTACATGGCTTTCCGATTTGCATCAGCAGTTAAATGTTTTGTCACTTGATCCCATAACTTGTGTAACCAAATTTTGATTTTAGTAGTGGTCACATGTTCCTTGCTCTCTTAATCAACACATTAAAGCTAGGGTCTGCGATATGAACACTCTGGGACTTAGAAATATTTTCAGCGCAGAAAAGCATTCTGCTCCCTCCCCTCAGAGCCATATATGGCACAGTCCGTGCTTCTGGTGAACTTGGGATCTGCTCCGCCCCCTGCTTCTGTCTGCTCAGAGCCGCTGCAATATTCTGTTTAATAAAACCTAATAAAATAAAATAAAAACCATGGAGCGCTAGTCCTACAACACAAAATCCAGCAGAAATCATCAGAGGTTCACGAAGCAACGTTTTTAATTCGCTCGTGAGTCGTGACAAATCCATTTCCTCATTCCTGTCAGTGAAGGATGAAGCGATCACTTGACTTTTGGCAAAAAAACTAAATAAAAGTCCAGCTCTGGGATAAAGAAGGGATATTTAATACATTTTGTGTCACATAAAAAACAGTCCTGCATCGCTT
>JBBPBX010063673.1:0-20463 GCA_038048925.1 Garcialebias charrua | reverse complement strand
ATATATATATATATATATATATATATATATATATATATATATATATATATTGTCAAAATATGCAGGACTTTTGGGTTGAAAACAGACTTATACTGCTACAAAAATCTTTACAACACATATACACACACATGGTAAGTTGCCTTTGGCACAGGGCTCAGAGCAGGGTGTAATAACACACCGTCAGTAACCCTAGATTAGTTTAATTTATATGGCATTTTTATATATGCTTTGTCTGTATTTTGGTAAACCATCTTTGTGTTATTTCATGGCATTTTTTGGTTAACCCTGTGCTATAAGAAATAAGTTTGAGTCAGGCCTTACATGCACACACTAGGCAGAAAAACCAAGGCCTCTGAAAAGCAGCAGGTCTCTCTCTGAGAAAATATGGATCAAAACTAGATAAGAAGCTGCAAGTTGTTGCAAAGAGCTTGGGCTTCTTGTCAAGAAGAAAGAAAATAGTTTTAGGGTATTTAAATCTCATACAGAACTGATCAAGCATATAAATATAATCTTTTATTGGATAGCGATAAAATCATAGCATTTTGAATCATGATGCAGACACACGAAGCCATACGAACAGCAGGCCTCATATTTATCCAAACACACGCTCAAGGTAGGAGCAAGACAACCAGGCCTCTTCTTAGTGTTTCACACAGCTGCAGAAGAGAGTTACTGAGGAAGGTAGTTTTTGCTTTGGCTTCAAGGACTGTTTAAAAGTAACAAAAATTATTTTAACAAAATAATAAGAATAGCAATTATTAGAAGCAAAGCGTTATTGCAGACAGATGAAACTTCTTACCAATACAAGCATGCACACAGAGAGACACACAAGGAGTTATAATAATAATAACACATACGCTCTTGAGCAGGTCTGCTTGGAGCAGAAATATAGGTCAGATAGATAAAAACGTGCACACTTTTGGCAGAGCAGAAGAGAGGCTGCAAGGTTGATTCAAAGCCTGTTAGAAAGGGCAAGCATTTACAGCAAAGAAAGGAGCATGCATACCTGTTTCAAACAAATTAGAAAGTTTCTGGGTTGTGAGAAAGTGTTGATTCATTGGATTGAGAGGAAACAGTGTTTTTCATGAAAAGAAACTGCAAGTTTCACTCACTCACACACCAGATAAAAAGTGATCTTCAGGAGAGTGAAAGTAGCAAGCTTGTTTCCTCATAGGGAGCTAGCTGAACACCTAGTATCTGACTTTTTGTATGTCTTGCATGCATCTTATAGTAACTATCTTTGTGTGGTAATTCTCTGATGGCTCTGTGGTTGTTAAGTTTGCAGTGACCTACTAAGCACAGGCCAGCACCTCCACACACAAACTCCACAGACAGAGAAAAACAAGCTCTTATCAGAACAAGTCTGCTCATTATTCGCAGCTGCAGAGGAGTGAAGCTGTAGATGAGTTTTGGAGTATTCTAAATAAATGAATCTATCATATAAAACCGATTTAGATAGAAGCCTTTTTATTTTTATTCTTTTATTACGCTTAAAGCCTGTGAGAAGTGATGTGATATATGTTTTCTTTTATGATTCACGGTAAACCAAAGAGGTTCTCCACTGCTGGGTATTGAAAAATGGTTTTAAATATTACATAGCACCTTAAAAGAGTGTTTTTTTCCACAATTTGGGTAAATGTAGGTAAAAGTTGAGGATCTGGGTGAAAGTTTAAACCTGTCTGACCAGACTCTCGTGTGAAGGGAGGGTGAGAGCGAAGGAGAGACATTATGTCATTGTTCAGTGAGGGCTGAGAGGAGGTGTAAAAAGTTACCTCATCATTAACCAATGAGTACTAACAAAATGATGTAATCCTCCGATGGGGGGAGCAGAAAAAGCCCAGTTTCCTTATAAAAGATGAAAGTCTGAGAAGAAAAATTGCTGAGTTTTTGGACCCCTGAAGAATTCTTGTGGATTATAACTGAAGTCTCTGGAGCTGAAAAGAAGAAGATTGGATTATCTGAAAAAGGGTTTTTCTTTTTGATCAACAAAGAATACTTTTTTGCCTCTCAGCCCGGATATTTCCAACTTTTTCACAATTTGGACTGGCTTCAGAGATGGAATAATTTTCCTATCCTTTTGGAAATCCCTTGTGGCACTTTCTGACAAAAAAAGGTAGGTTATATTCCCAGTTTAATCCACAACTAAATTTATATTAAGAGTAAATTATTAATAACAGTAAAAAAGCCTCCTTTTATACAAGAAGATTAAATAATCGGTTGAAACCAACAAAGCGGAGATCTTCTCGCTGAAAGCGGACGGGTTTATCAGCTTGTTTGAGCTAAAAAGAACACGGAGTTCTTTTTTGTCCTCCCTGCTGCTGCAAAATGGGCCTTTGAAAGCTCAACGGAGCTGTGAATGGATGTTTTTACATTTTTATCGGAGTAACTGATTTTTCCTGGATATAATTATTTTTGTTTCTACAAGATTTTTTTGTTTTATAACAATTCTGTGGAATAAACCTCAATTAATGGATTAAACCAATTTTTTTCCCTTCTGAATGAATTAGGGATATTTTCCTTTCTGTTCATAACAGATTAAAAGGAGTTTAAAGAGAAGTTTTGTGCGTCGAGAGATCAGACTGCAGCAAGCTGAATGTTTAGGAAAATTGGGAAGATAAGAAGAACACAGTGTCCCTGTTCGTCTTCTAAACCGCTGTTAAAGGCCTCTCGTAATGGATGTTTGACTAATTTTTTCCAGGAATTACCACATTTTCTAATGGATTAAGATTGTCTATTTCTGGATTACCATTTTTTCTGGATGGATTTAACAAATTTGTGGAACAAACAAGTTCTTTTTGATTTAATTCAACTATTAGTTAAGTTACTGTTTTGGGTCATCCGAGACCGACCCCGGAGCAGGATCTGCCCACTGAAGGCTGACTGGCCTTGGACTGAGAACTGAGAAAACACGGTGTGCTCTTTATCTCCATCCTGCTGAAAATACCTCATCAACTGGACAGAACCAAGAATTTTGTTGAAAAAACTACAAGCTTTGATGAATTAAAGCAGAGAGTCAGGAGTGCAGCAGGCGAGTTGTTTCTGTAAGTACACTATGTTCCAATTTTAGGCTCCGGCCGGCTAAGGAAGGCCTGTTCATCAGTACCACAGAAGCTTGAAGGGAGTTTGGAGGAAGTTTTGTACATCGAAGGTCAAGCGTAAAGTAGTTTACAGTCTAAAAGAACACAATGTTCTATTTTTAGTCTCCGGCCTGCTTCGGAAGGTCTCTCGTCAGTACCACAGAATAAAATGATGGATTAAACATCATTTAAAGGAAAATACTATTTTTCTGAACCCTTGATGTGAAGGAAGACATCAGCCCGGAGACCTGGCCATGGAGGACTGATTGTTTAAAGTCTGAGAGAACAGGATGTTCTTTCCGGTCACAGCCTGCTTTGAAGGCCTTGTTCATCAGCATCGCAGAACAACGGAATGGATTACAATATCTTTGAATGGATAACACTTTTGAGGAATAATTGATTTTGCCTGGGAGGATTACCAGATTTTTTAGCCCTGAACAGTTTTGATGGATTACAACTGGGATTTTTAACACGACAGAATTACCTGGAGTTTTTCTGTGGAATTACAACGAAGACTTATTCAGTCTGCTGGAAGTGCGGGCTTTCCTGACTGGATTATAGCAGGATTAAATGAAGGTTTCTTTGGTGGGATTACAAAACAAGTTTCTCCTAAAGTGGATGATTACAAAACAAGTTTTTCCTGAAGGATTAAAAACACAAGCTTTTCCTATGTGGGATTAAACAAAGATTTGTCCAGTCTGCTGGAGTGCAGACTTCTGATTGGAGCACAACAGCATCACCTGGAGGGTTTTTCTGTAGAAAAATAACAAGATTTCCCTGGTTGAATCATAACAAGGTTTCCTGTATAAAAGTAGAATGCTTAATGTGGAGTAGACCGACATTTTTGAAGAGTATACAAATTATTGATTGGAGTAGAACTCAATTCAATTAAAGCTAAAAACACATTAAAACCCAGCGTGTGGAAGACATCTTTGGTGAGCTGTGAATCATTTTATCTCTTAAATGCAAATCATGTAACCTGATTAAATCTTTTCTGTAGTAAGTAGTGCTTATGCTGTTACCCCTGCAACTAAATAATAAAGAAACATAAAAACGTACAAATTTGGATTTTCCTTTGACTCACCTTGATATTAAATGATGGAAAACTTGGTTCAAGATAACAACAAGATTATTGGAGGTTTTAAATGGTTGTGTTAGCCAAAAAGATATAAACAACATCCTAGGATTTTACTTTCCAAGATCCTAAAATTTATTAGGCCAGAAACAATTACCATCTACAGAGGTAAGCTGTCGTTTAATGCATGTTTCTCCGGGAGATACGATCTGACTCCATTCTGCTAAGTCAGGCTATCAAATCGGAGTGGGACTAAGGGTGTGACATGTCAGATGTAGACAGTGAACAAGCCTAAGTGAATTACCTCGTCTCAGCCTTAATTCTAACTAATCTTGAGACATATCGGGTAATACTCGTGTGCAAGGATAAAAGTTAAAAAACCCGTTACTGGAGAGGCTGGAGTGAGGACTTGTCGCAAGATCCTGCGGCTAACCTCACTCACGTAGAATTAACATGGCGCCCAACGTGCTTAAAGCATAAAGAACTCAAGATAACAAGGCGTGCATCAGTGGACTGACCGAGCGCCAAACCACAACTCTCCTAGGGTGGAGGAGTTGTAGCGCGGCAGGACTAGCTACCAGCTGAGTACCCTATACTACTAGGCAGTGGTGGGGTAAGTGGAGCTTACTAAGGACTACTGACCATGGTTCAAAGGGTAAGTTAAGCAGAAGGTCTGTTTTCATCCCAAGGTACCGGGACATAAAGTCTGGAGGCTTTGAAAACAGACAACTCGAGACGGCAAAAACGAAAGAATGACCACGGGTGTGGCACCAGTAGGACTGGTGGACCAGTCCAAAATGAACGATCCAACTGAAACAAAACCTGAGCTGGTATCTACTACCACGACGGAGGATTCCCGAATCCAACAGACCAAAGCACTCACGGATCAGGGACAACACCTCACATCAGTCTGGAATCAACTCGGAGGAACAGTTCCTCCAGGAAAAGATGTTGGGGCTCTGAGAGTGGTAGTAAAGGGAAGTAAGAGAGAAGTGACCTTCATTGGGATGCCTGGTGAGACCTTGGTCCTCAAGATCGATCAAGCAGTAAAGTCTTGTGACCTAGACAAACAATGTTGGGATGAAAAGAGAAAAAACGGGATGAAACAAAATCCAACACGGCCAAAAGCAGCCCCTAGGGCTCAACAACAAAACCAACAACAAAGGGGATTTCAAGCCGAAGCAGCTAACACAACACCTCGAAGATGGGGCGACTATGTGCCCTCGAAAGAATATGTTAAAATGACCCCAGATGAAAGAAAGGCCCTTCATGAATTCCGACTGAGAAGGGATGGGGGACCAGCTAAATAATGGCCGAAAGGTTGCGGGTCACCCTAGATAACGCTTATTAGGACGGGGTTGAAATCTATGCCAAAGTGGATGGAAAACCTTACCTAATAGTCTTTGGGGCAGAGGTGTCTATGACCCGCAGAAACCTAAAAACAATATAACACCTTACAGTTCAATTGGCAAACAGGACTGTACAAATACCTGTGAAAATATCCCCGAAGTAACAGAACAACGAGTGAATGAAAGCGACTTCTCCCCGGCTGGGAAAGAGAAGTTGAAGCAAATCATTAAGTCAGCCTCTATGGCTAGATTCTAAAACAACTGCGGAAATATAGGTCCGAAAACCATGCACCCAATAGAGAGAGTGCCAGGACGTGTTCTGACTGGAGAAGTTATGGAAGTACTAGAAGGATTGCTTGAACTAACTCACAGAAAAATAAAAACATCACAGTAGTGACCAACAGTAATCACTGTGCACAAGCCCTGAAAGTGGATTTATCCATTTGGGAAGAAATTAGATTTGAAAGTGCTAAGGGAAAAGTGGTGACTCACCATGATTTGTGGAAGAAAATAGCTGGAATCAAGCTGAATCTACAAGTTGGAGGTGGAGCGCCAAAAATCCCACACTAAAGAAGAAAACTACTGGCAGGGCAATGAAGAAGTGGATCTTATGTGCAATAGAGAAAAATCGTTTTGTCGATCGAGAGTGGGAACAAACCCCGGCGGGCCGAGGGTCCCACAGGAGTACGTGTTAGAGGTTGTGCGTGGCGTGCATGAAGGGCTAGGTCATACGGGCGTACAACCTACACGTAAGGAGTTGGAGAGTCAGGAGCTCTGGATTCCCATGAAGCAAATTCGCAAGGTACTGCAGGTCTGTGTGGTATGTGGTCAATATGACGCAGGACGTTGCGGGCACCGAGTGGATGGACAAACTATCAAAAGTATCTAAAAAGGCTAAGTCTGGTCCTCTGGACATTCAAAAAATAAAACAAAACAAAGCAAAAAAAATGTAGAAACGTTTCGTCTTTCGTCCGAAAGACTTCCTCAGTCTGAGTTGCTGTGTTCAGCTCAGTCTTATAAATAGCACCCTCCCACAGTGTTGCACAACCAGTTGGCTGATGACAGCCTGAAACCAGTTGCTCACATGATCAAGGAGGGCCATCAGCCTAACAATGGATCATTAGCACCCTGATGGTTGTTTGCTATTCACAGAGGGCTGAGTGATACTAGCAATAACAGCATTGTAAGAGGGGGACAGTTGAACCCGGAGGCCTCCACCCCTGTTTAATGATGGACGGTTTCTTTTCACAAAGATGGCCTCCTTTACTCCTCTCTCAAACCATCGTTCCTCTCTATCAAGGATGTGAACATCTTCATCCTTGAAAGAGTGACCGCTGGCGTGGAGATGAGTGTAGACTGCAGAGTCCTGACCTGATGATGTTGATCTTCTGTGCTGGGCCATCCTTTTGGCCAGTGGCTGTTTAGTTTCCCCGATATAAGACTGATCACAGCCCTCCTGACACTGAACAGCATACACAATATTACTCTGTTTGTGCCGGGGGACTGGATCTTTGGGATGAACCAGTCTTTGCCGTAATGTATTTTGGGGTTTAAAAGCCACTGGGACGTTGTGTTTAGAGAATAAACGTCTCAATGTCTCTGAAACTCCCGCAACATACGGAATGACCACTGGTCTGGGTCTGGGTTCCTTCTTTTCACCTGATGGCTGGCTGGAGTCCTGTTTGGGTTTCTTCTCTGCTTTCAGGAAGGCCCAGTTAGGATATCCACATTTCCCTAGAGCCTGTTTTGTGTGTGATTTCTCCTTCTGTCTGGCTCCTAAGTTAGTGGGGACGCTGTCTGCTCTGTGATACAGAGTCCTGATGACTCCTAACTTGTGCTCCAGAGGGTGATGGGAGTCGAACTGTAAATACTGGTCTGTGTGGGTGGGTTTGCGGTACACATCAGTTTGCAAATTTCCTCTATCAGAAACTGAGACCTCACAGTCCAAGAAAGCCAACCTGCCATTTTTTACATCTTCTCGTGTGAACTTGATATATTTATCCACAGAGTTGATGTGATCAGTGAAATGTTGGACTTCCTGAGATTTAATTTTAACCCAGGTGTCATCAACATACCTGAACCAATGACTTGGTGGTCTCCCTGAAAAGGAAGTCAAGGCTTTCTTTTCTACCTCCTCCATGTACAGGTTGGCAACAATAGGAGAAACTGGCGACCCCATAGCACACCCATGTTTCTGCCTATAATATTGCTCCCCATATGTGAAGTAGGTTGACTGCAGGCACAGTTTCAAGAGTTGACACAGTTGCTCTGTGGAAAGTGTGGTCCTGCTGTTCAGAGTGGTGTCTGATTTTAACCTTAAACAGACCACCTCTACTGCTTCATCAACAGGGATGCACGTAAAGAGTGATGTGACATCAAAAGAGACCATTGTTTCATCAGTCTCCATGATGACACCCTTCACCTTCTCCACAAAGTCCATGGTGTTCTGTATGTGGTGTTCTGAGCTGCCAACTAAAGGGATGAGTACAGATGCCAGATATTTGGAAACATTGTAAGTGACCGAGTTAATCATGCTAACAATTGGTCTTAAAGGTACACCTTGTTTGTGGATTTTGGGTAAACCATACAGACTGGGTGTGGCCTCCCCTGGGTACAGTCTGTGGTACAGAATACTGTCAATAGCCTTGTCCTGCTTTAAAATTTTCAGGCAATCTATCAACTTCTTCTTGTAACCACTTCCTGGATCTCTTTTCAGCGGTTCATAAGTGGTTACGTCACTAAGGAGTGACATAACTTTCTCATGATAGTCTTTCTGGTTCAAAATCACTGTGCACCTTCCTTTGTCTGCTGGGAGAATTATGATGTTTTTGTCCTTGCTAAGAGTGTTGAGTGCATCTTTCTCTTCTCTACTGATGTTGGAAGGTGGTGGTTTAGCATTACTGAGACAGGCTGAAACTTTGACTCTGAGTTGTTCTGCTTCAAACTCTCTAATTTTGTTGTTACGGATGGCTGACTCAGTGGCTGTGATCATCTCTACTAGAGGAATTCTACTTGGTGCCACTGCAAAGTTTAGTCCCCTGGCAAGAATCTCTGTCTCTGGCTGGGTGAGCTGTCTGTCAGATAAATTCTTCACCCACGTCTCTGTCTCCCTGGCATGTAGCTGTGTAGTGAAGTGTTGCCTTACACTGAACGTGTTGTTATTGGAATTGTGATGGTGTTGACGAGTTATCAGTAAGTTAAATTTGTTTTGCTGTCGAGTCTTGGACCTGGCATGCTGTGCTAAGCGTGCCTGATCTGTACAGTCCATCACTTGCTGAAGTGTGGTCTGATCTAGGCACGTTGTTAGTTTTTGTTTAATGTGCTCTTCTTTGGTCTTCAAGGCCTCAATAGTAAAATTGGTCTGTCTTACCCGTTCATTCAGCAGCTGCGTCTGTGCCTTCTGAAGGATCTTGCTTGCTCGGTCCCCGCTGACCGACGATTTCAGTTCCAGGCTCTTGGGAATGATGCCACTTTGTCTGCATCTAAGGTTGAATCGCAAGTGGTTCCTGTCCAAGATCAACATCATCAGGTCAGGACTCTGCAGTCTACACTCATCTCCACGCCAGCGGTCACTCTTTCAAGGATGAAGATGTTCACATCCTTGATAGAGAGGAACGATGGTTTGAGAGAGGAGTAAAGGAGGCCATCTTTGTGAAAAGAAACCGTCCATCATTAAACAGGGGTGGAGGCCTCCGGGTTCAACTGTCCCCCTCTTACAATGCTGTTATTGCTAGTATCACTCAGCCCTCTGTGAATAGCAAACAACCATCAGGGTGCTAATGATCCATTGTTAGGCTGATGGCCCTCCTTGATCATGTGAGCAACTGGTTTCAGGCTGTCATCAGCCAACTGGTTGTGCAACACTGTGGGAGGGTGCTATTTATAAGACTGAGCTGAACACAGCAACTCAGACTGAGGAAGTCTTTCGGACGAAAGACGAAACGTTTCTACATTTTTTTTGCTTTGTTTTGTTTTATTTTTTGAATGTCCAGAGGACCAGACTTAGCCTTTTTAGATTTTTCTACCTGGATTATTGAGCATGCATCAGAGTATCAAAAGTATCATACCTTGGGGCTCAGTGTGCATGGATGTTGCTGGAAACATGGGAGTCACTAGCAAGAAGGGAGAGAAATATCTTCTAGTGCTAGTGGACTCGAGGTCAGGGTATGTGGTAGTTAAACCGGCAAGAAAAGCTAATGACAACAGTGTCGTCAGCATGCTGGAACAAGTCTGTGGGTCCAAAATACAACGCCACAGACAAAGTGAAGAGAATATTAGACAATAACACGGTTGTGTTAACAAAAACAGGGAATCCGAGAAATAGAGCAACTGAAGCCAATTCCTAGCTAATTCCAAACCAGAAACCGGATTATGGCCAATGAACCAAGTACCATGCTCCCCTATCGTAGAATGGCCACTATATGCGGGGGAGTTATCTTAAGAAGAACAACCTCAGAGCTTTGGGCAGGTAGGGCTCTGAAGATCTTGGAGTACGCCAAGAGAAGATACCTGTCAGCAGAATGCGAAATGATCAAGTTGATTAAAGCTGCAAAACAGCTGTGAAGTCAACATGGAACCTACTGGCCTTCCCATTTGGTGGGAGGGACCAGGAAAAGATAAGCCCCTCAAAACTTGAGGTGAAGAAAAAAGACGAAAAGATAAGCCCCTCAAACCTGAGGCGAAGAAAAAATAATGAAACTGTGAGCTCCTTAAACCTGAGGCAAAGAGAGATGGAAAAATAAGCCCCTCAGAGCTGAGGTGAAAAGAAAGAAGATGTACGGGAGTTGCAACTAAAACCCGTAAAAGTAATGGATGCTTTTATTTGTGTGAAAAGTAGGACCACAGTTTTACTAAGAGTAATGATCCTCACACTATGGAAATTGAGTGAGTGAGGCCCAGAAGATTGTACCTGTGAATGGGAGGGGACTATGGTAAAGTATTGTGTAAATTGTCAAACGAGGCACAAAGGGTAGACACGCCCATAAGACCTGACTCCACCCAGTGGATTAAAGTCTCAGTACAGATGATCGTGGCTCCACACAAGGGAGTGTATTCGGTGGGAGCTACGATACAGCTGATCAAAGACAATAAAGAAGACACAGAAAAGTCCCATCCCAGTTAAACAGAGAAAAAGCTAAGTGTATTGAACGCTTGGGCCAGCAAGACATTTCTGAGGGAATGGAAGCACATGAACAAGGAAATGGACAACTAAAAACTGAACGACGGGGCGCTAGAATCATCAAGGGATCTCATCGCAGGAGAAAAGGTAGAGAATCATTAAATCAAGTCATAAGGTGTCCAAATTATATTTGGAAAGGGAAGGATAATATAAAATCTGCAAAAATAATCGAAACAAGCTGGTCCTGGGGCAGAGACCCGCTTTACAATGACTCAGACTCAGAGGACGAGGCACCCACTTATGTGTGGAATTTGCTGATTCAACGATCCAGGACAGGACCGTATCAACCAGCTCTAATTGTACAGAAAGAACTGGTAAAGTTAGACCGTCCTAAAAAAGACTACACCTTGAACTTTAACAGAACTAAAAACTACTACTGCTCATGTATAATGTTCTACAGGAGCAAAGACCTAACTAAAGGGTCTCATAGGGGTATCACTGACTACGCAGTAACAAAAGACTCATGGAGAAGGCCATACAACCCCAGCCCAATGGGGACACCATGGATCTTCAATGTTGTCTATTTAAAAGTACTCGGAAAGCAATTCAAAATCAGATGGGGCCATAATTACAGAGAGCCACATCAAACACATTTCTGCGAGATCTCCATAGGGGAGTTGGAGGTTTGGACAACAAGCCGAGCTATGAAAATAAGCATCTACAACCGGGAAACTAACCCAAACAAAATAGTGGTTGAAAACACTGAGCTGCCCCTACGAATGCTGTGTGATCGAGTCTGCACACCCATCAACGATTGGGAAGAATACCCAGTACGAATGGCTTACAGGACGACTGTATCGTACAGAGGACACCCACTTGTCAGTACGGTAACAGCGTTGGAAGAATGGGGTGAACACTATGTGCAATATGGAAGAAAATCCAGGGAAATGTTCAGACAGAGACTGTGGGAGGCGGAGGAACAGCGCCGAAGAGGTGAGGACCCATCTGACGAACCTTTTTGTGGGCTGCAAGGCCCCCAGCTTGAACCTGCATGTTGGGGGGTCTACCAATGGAAGTGGGTGTGGAGAGGGTTGAGACCAGAATTGCCACACCCATCGCCTCTCTGTGTGGAACTGTACAAAGGACGTGTGAAAGGAAAAGAGGGCCAAGTCCCAGTGAGAGTGGTGAGAGTCAACTGTGAACGCCCGCAGAAGGTTGACCAGCTCACACCATGCAGCATGCAAAACCCCATAGAAGAGCAGTGACAGAGAAGGACATTATATGCCTCTTTTCCACCGCTCGACTCGGCTCGGGTTGGATCGGCTCAGGTCGGCTCAGTTCGGGTCGGGTCACATCTATGTTCTGTTTCCACAGCTTTTTTGTACCCCTTCTGTGGGCGGGGTCCAGAATCCTACTCGTCTTACCACATGGTGGCAGTAGTGTTCCTCAAGCTATTTACTACAGTACTAGCCACCACTAGAAGAAGAACACAATAAAGACTTTGTATCACATATTATCAATTCTATCAAAAACCACATAGCTGATATTTTTCAAAAAAATCTAGTGTGATCACAACATGTTCATATACGAAATGTATCCTGTTGGAGTTATTTGAAATAAAATTCAATGTTTTATAGACATAAATGTGTCAACCTACGTCCATTATTTTCTACTTTGTATCACATATTATCAATTCTATCAAAAACCACAAAGCTGATATTTTTCAAAAAAATCTAGTGTGATCACAACATGTTCATATACGAAATGTATCCTGTTGGAGTTATTTGAAATAAAATTCAATGTTTTATAGACATAAATGTGTCAACCTACGTCCATTATTTTCTACTTTGTATCACATATTATCAATTCTATCAAAAACCACAAAGCTGATATTTTTCAAAAAAATCTAGTGTGATCACAACATGTTCATATACGAAATGTATCCTGTTGGAGTTATTTGAAATAAAATTCAATGTTTTATAGACATAAATGTGTCAACCTACGTCCATTATTTTCTACTTTGTATCACATATTATCAATTCTATCAAAAACCACATAGCTGATATTTTTCAAAAAAATCTAGTGTGATCACAACATGTTCATATACGAAATGTATCCTGTTGGAGTTATTTGAAATAAAATTCAATGTTTTATAGACATAAATGTGTCAACCTACGTCCATTATTTTCTACTTTGTATCACATATTATCAATTCTATCAAAAACCACAAAGCTGATATTTTTCAAAAAAATCTAGTGTGATCACAACATGTTCATATACGAAATGTATCCTGTTGGAGTTATTTGAAATAAAATTCAATGTTTTATAGACATAAATGTGTCAACCTACGTCCATTATTTTCTACTTTGTATCACATATTATCAATTCTATCAAAAACCACAAAGCTGATATTTTTCAAAAAAATCTAGTGTGATCACAACATGTTCATATACGAAATGTATCCTGTTGGAGTTATTTGAAATAAAATTCAATGTTTTATAGACATAAATGTGTCAACCTACGTCCATTATTTTCTACTTTGTATCACATATTATCAATTCTATCAAAAACCACAAAGCTGATATTTTTCAAAAAAATCTAGTGTGATCACAACATGTTCATATACGAAATGTATCCTGTTGGAGTTATTTGAAATAAAATTCGAATTTTTATAATTTATTTTCGTTGTGCAAACACAGGTTTTGGAAAAAGTCAAAGCGAAACTACTTTAAATGCAGCACATTTGACCATACGTGACAATATTAAAGCGTGGTTAAGCTCAGGAGCCCTCGTACTATTAAAGTCAGCTATGAAATATATTTTATATCTGTTCATTGAGCTACATTTAAAGACATAAAGCCGCCCGCGCGCCGCGTGTTGCTCGTGGCGAACCTATTTTTTTAAAATCCTGCAGTTTTGAGCAGTACGTGATTTTATTAAGGACACGTTCAGCTGAAGACCCATCTTTGCTATAAATTTAAAAAATAATAATTGTTTTTACCGTGTTTATCATGTAAAAGTCCTGCAGTGATCGCGTCCCTCGCTTCCGTAAAAACAGCTCTCGTCTCCTCCTTCCTACTTCCGGAGCGGGTGAGCTCGCTTCAGTACCCCTCTGAAACCAGCCCGAAAATCTCAGGAAATCTCGCGCGGCTCCGCTCGGAATATCCGGTGGGAAAGGATGAAAGGGGGTCTCTGCGACGCACATATGACGTAACATCCGACCCGAGCCGACCGGTGGAAAAGGGGCATTAGACTCAAGACCGATCGCCGAAAATACCAGAAAGTCTCATTTGGATGAACCTCAAGAAGAATATCACCTTAAGCCTTGTCCTCCAACCTCACCATGGATATTTAATGTGGTCTACATGACGATAAAAGGAATAAGTATCAAATTGAAATGGGGACCCAAACCCCAACAGAAATGGCACCTGGAAGGACCCCAGCCTGAACCTACCGAATGGCTAGTGATTCGGTGGAAGTGGGTGTGGTAAAGACTGCAACCTGGATGGCCACACCCCTCTCCACTATATCTGGAACTCCTCAAAGATCTAGTGACCATAACTCACAGGCGCTCGAAGAGGGAGCCCAGAGCTGAAAGAAACGAAGTCTGAATAGAAACTCTCTCAACAATGACTCACCTGGAAAGTAGACTAAGTCGAGATGATTCAAACAGCGATGCAGATCCACACATCTATGAAGATGTACCATACATCTATGAAGATATGGCGACCCCTAACCGACCTAAGGACTGTTTAAGGATTATGAGAATGGATAAAGCAACTTGTCTACGAACCCTGCTGCGGGGATTCGTAGTGTTAATAGGCTTAGTTATGTTGTTGGTTATTTTGTATCAAGCCGGAATCAGACCATGGAGCCTAACGCATGTAAAAGTCTCCCATGGGAGATCCAAATATGCAAACATGACCTGCTGGGACACCACGCAAAGAGACATCTTCGTACCATGGGACAGAAATGAAACTGTTGAAAATCTTACCAAGACCTGGGAAAGAGTAAGACTAGCAGGCTATCCAGCTTGGATGTACCAGCTGGGAAACACCCCTGAATGGGTGTCTGCAGTAGAAGCTGAGAACCTAACGGGGCCAGACAAACCCCACTTCAAGGTAATCAATCTACTGATTTTGCCTGAAGGAATTGTGACCTGGATAATGCTCCTGCATCACAAAATAAAAAAGACAACGAGATGTAACTGGATTCATCTGGACAATGAACTCCCTGAATGGCACTGCAATTGGGGCTGTAGACCACTAATGGGATTATGCCACCAAGGATATTGGGAGGCTGAAGTGATTTATCCTGCCCCTCCGAAGGACGACAGCTGCCAAGCCATACTCCCTCGTTGGGAATTTTGGGGTGATATTCATCTGGACTGTGACAAAGTCCCTCCTTTCATCAGAAGAAACCGACTGGAGAACATCAAAACCTAACCAAAAGTCAAGACTGTCCACACCGTAAAACACAAGACGGTGCCAGAATCAACGCTACTGAGCAAAGTCCCAAAGTACGACCCAGGAGGTTTGATTCCGAAAGCAGAAAGAAATTGATAATTTTAGCCAACACCGCTTAAACCCCCCCCGGCTCTTGCTAGTATATAGAATTTAGTTTACTTATTTACTTCTTTACTTATTTCACTTATTTGCTTATTTGCAATGTCCTGATACAACCGGCCCAGCTAAGCCGGAAGAACCTGACGACGCTATCCCAGTCAGACCAGCAGTAGCTGATCCCATTGACTCATAGTCTGACTTGATTCTTGAAGACTCACTGTAACACCACCGCTTCAGTAGGTGTGGATGGCAATGCTGCCTACTCGCCTGAAGGATGTCTGAAGCCAGTGAGAATGCTGATCCTGATGCTCGATCAACAAGGGAGAACGAAGAATCATTGACCACTACAGGTTCTCCGGAGATGACCTGAGGAGATGACCTGAGGAGGACGACCTCACCTCAGCCGGGCGGCACACGTGGAACTGACCAGGATGACTACACCATGATGGAGGTTGAGAGGAAGCGAACAGCAATCCAGGGTCCAGAGGCACCAAGGATCCCGCGTGACCTGACGACGACATCTCGGGGTCCCAGATGGCATGGACACAGATGACGAGAAGATCACGATGAGTGTTAAAGGACTTGTTTGAGCAGTACCGCCTGTTTTCAAGCAGGGGGTGTCAAAATATGCAGGACTTTTGGGTTGAAAACAGACTTATACTGCTACAAAAATCTTTACAACACATATACACACACATGGTAAGTTGCCTTTGGCACAGGGCTCAGAGCAGGGTGTAATAACACACCGTCAGTAACCCTAGATTAGTTTAATTTATATGGCATTTTTATATATGCTTTGTCTGTATTTTGGTAAACCATCTTTGTGTTATTTCATGGCATTTTTTGGTTAACCCTGTGCTATAAGAAATAAGTTTGAGTCAGGCCTTACATGCACACACTAGGCAGAAAAACCAAGGCCTCTGAAAAGCAGCAGGTCTCTCTCTGAGAAAATATGGATCAAAACTAGATAAGAAGCTGCAAGTTGTTGCAAAGAGCTTGGGCTTCTTGTCAAGAAGAAAGAAAATAGTTTTAGGGTATTTAAATCTCATACAGAACTGATCAAGCATATAAATATAATCTTTTATTGGATAGCGATAAAATCATAGCATTTTGAATCATGATGCAGACACACGAAGCCATACGAACAGCAGGCCTCATATTTATCCAAACACACGCTCAAGGTAGGAGCAAGACAACCAGGCCTCTTCTTAGTGTTTCACACAGCTGCAGAAGAGAGTTACTGAGGAAGGTAGTTTTTGCTTTGGCTTCAAGGACTGTTTAAAAGTAACAAAAATTATTTTAACAAAATAATAAGAATAGCAATTATTAGAAGCAAAGCGTTATTGCAGACAGATGAAACTTCTTACCAATACAAGCATGCACACAGAGAGACACACAAGGAGTTATAATAATAATAACACATACGCTCTTGAGCAGGTCTGCTTGGAGCAGAAATATAGGTCAGATAGATAAAAACGTGCACACTTTTGGCAGAGCAGAAGAGAGGCTGCAAGGTTGATTCAAAGCCTGTTAGAAAGGGCAAGCATTTACAGCAAAGAAAGGAGCATGCATACCTGTTTCAAACAAATTAGAAAGTTTCTGGGTTGTGAGAAAGTGTTGATTCATTGGATTGAGAGGAAACAGTGTTTTTCATGAAAAGAAACTGCAAGTTTCACTCACTCACACACCAGATAAAAAGTGATCTTCAGGAGAGTGAAAGTAGCAAGCTTGTTTCCTCATAGGGAGCTAGCTGAACACCTAGTATCTGACTTTTTGTATGTCTTGCATGCATCTTATAGTAACTATCTTTGTGTGGTAATTCTCTGACGGCTCTGTGGTTGTTAAGTTTGCAGTGACCTACTAAGCACAGGCCAGCACCTCCACACACAAACTCCACAGACAGAGAAAAACAAGCTCTTATCAGAACAAGTCTGCTCATTATTCGCAGCTGCAGAGGAGTGAAGCTGTAGATGAGTTTTGGAGTATTCTAAATAAATGAATCTATCATATAAAACCGATTTAGATAGAAGCCTTTTTATTTTTATTCTTTTATTACGCTTAAAGCCTGTGAGAAGTGATGTGATATATGTTTTCTTTTATGATTCACGGTAAACCAAAGAGGTTCTCCACTGCTGGGTATTGAAAAATGGTTTTAAATATTACATAGCACCTTAAAAGAGTGTTTTTTCCACAGTTTGGGTAAATGTAGGTAAAAGTTGAGGATCTGGGTGAAAGTTTAAACCTGTCTGACCAGACTCTCGTGTGAAGGGAGGGTGAGAGCGAAGGAGAGACATTATGTCATTGTTCAGTGAGGGCTGAGAGGAGGTGTAAAAAAGTTACCTCATCATTAACCAATGAGTACTAACAAAATGATGTAATCCTCCGATGGGGGGAGCAGAAAAAGCCCAGTTTCCTTATAAAAGATGAAAGTCTGAGAAGAAAAATTGCTGAGTTTTTGGACCCCTGAAGAATTCTTGTGGATTATAACTGAAATCTCTGGAGCTGAAAAGAAGAAGATTGGATTATCTGAAAAAGGGTTTTTCTTTTTGATCAACAAAGAATACTTTTTTGCCTCTCAGCCCGGATATTTCCACCTTTTTCACAATTTGGACTGGCTTCAGAGATGGAATAATTTTCCTATTCTTTTGGAAATCCCTTGTGGCACTTTCTGACAAAAAAGGTAGGTTATATTCCCAGTTTAATCCACAGCTAAATTTATATTAAGAGTAAATTATTAATAACAGTAAAAAAGCCTCCTTTTATACAAGAAGATTAAATAATCGGTTGAAACCAACAAAGCGGAGATCTTCTCGCTGAAAGCGGACTGGTTTATCAGCTTGTTTGAGCTAAAAAGAACACGGAGTTCTTTTTGTCCTCCCGGCTGCGGCGAAAGGGCCTTTGAAAGCTCAACGGAGCTGTGAATGGATGTTTTTACATTTTTATCGGAGTAACTGATTTTTCCTGGATATAATTATTTTTATTTTTTACAAGATTTTTTTGTTTTATAACAATTCTGTGGAATAAACCTCAATTAATGGATTAAACCAATTTTTTTTCCCTTCTGAATGAATTAGGGATATTTTCCTTTCTGTTCATAACAGATTAAAAGGAGTTTAAAGAGAAGTTTTGTGCGTCGAGAGATCAGACTGCAGCAAGCTGAATGTTTGGGAAAATTGGGAAGATAAGAAGAACACAGTGTCCCTGTTCGTCTTCTAACCGCTGTTAAAGGCCTCTCGTAATGGATTTTTAACTAATTTTTCCAGGAATTACCACATTATCTAATGGATTAAAATTGTCTATTTCTGGATTACCATTTTTCTGGATGGATTTAACAAATTTGTGGAACAAACAAATTCTCTTTGATTTAATTCAACTATTAATTAAGTTACTGTTTTGGGTCATCCGAGACCAACCCCAGAGCGGGGACCGGCCAGCTAGAAGCTGACTGACCTTGGATGAAAAGCCAGGAGAACACGATGTTCTAATTTTAGCCTCAGGCCTGCTTTGAAGGCCTTGTTCATCAGCATCGCGGAACAACTGAATGGATTACAATATCTTTGAATGAATAACACTTTTGAGGAATAATTGATTTTGTCTGGGAGGATTACCAGATTTTTTAGCCCTGAACAGTTTTGATGGATTACAACTGGGATTTTTAACACGACAGAATTACCTGGAGGCTTTTATGTGGAATTACAACAAAGACTTATTCAGTCTTCTGGAAGTGCAGACTTTCCTGACTGGATTATAACAGGATTAAATGAAGATTTCTTTGGTGGGATTACAAAACAAGTTTTTCCTAAAGTGGATGATTACAAAACAAGTTTTTCCTGAAGAATTGGAAACACAAGCTTTTCCTATGTGGGATTAAACAAAGATTTGTCCAGTCTGCTGGAGTGCAGACTTTTAATTGGAGCACAACAGCATCACCTGGAGGGTTTTTCTGTAGAAAAATAACAAGATTTCCCTGGTTGAATCATAACAAGGTTTCCTGTATAAAAGTAGAATGCTTAATGTGGAGTAGACCGACATTTTTGAAGAGTATACAAATTATTGATTGGAGTAGAACTCAATTCAATTAAAGCTAAAAACACATTAAAACCCAGCGTGTGGAAGACATCTTTGGTGAGCTGTGAATCATTTTATCTCTTAAATGCAAATCATGTAACCTGATTAAATCTTTTCTGTAGTAAGTAGTGCTTATGCTGTTACCCCTGCAACTAAATAATAAAGAAACATAAAAACGTACAAATTTGGATTTTCCTTTGACTCACCTTGATATTAAATGATGGAAAACTTGGTTCAAGATAACAACAAGATTATTGGAGGTTTTAAATGGTTGTGTTAGCCAAAAAGATATAAACAACATCCTAGGATTTTACTTTCCAAGATCCTAAAATTTATTAGGCCAGAAACAATTACCATCTACAGAGGTAAGCTGTCGTTTAATGCATGTTTCTCCGGGAGATACGATCTGACTCCATTCTGCTAAGTCAGGCTATCAAATCGGAGTGGGACTAAGGGTGTGACATGTCAGATGTAGACAGTGAACAAGCCTAAGTGAATTACCTCGTCTCAGCCTTAATTCTAACTAATCTTGAGACATATCGGGTAATACTCGTGTGCAAGGATAAAAGTTAAAAAACCCGTTACTGGAGAGGCTGGAGTGAGGACTTGTCGCAAGATCCTGCGGCTAACCTCACTCACGTAGAATTAACAATATATATATATATATATATATATTAGGCTTGTTATAGATAAACCGATTTGACCGGATATCCGGTTTGACAAGCTAGCGATGTGGTTGCATCGGTAGCAGCCACATAAACCGACAGCAACCTGCCACAAATCCAGAGATGAACCGGTTGAAGAGACACGGACCGGTTATCACGAGACTTGCTAGGTTTACAATGCGTTTCTAAAACAACGCGAGAGTTGGAAATGCCCGCAAAGCTATTCTCACGCATGCGCTGTAGCTCACCAAGACAACGAGCACGGATGTAAATAGTAGCCGCGCTAGCGAGTCACCGCGAAAGATTTTTAACACATAAGCCAGACAAAAATCTAAAGTGTGGAACGTTTTGGGTTTTACTAGAAGGACGGAAAACTCGACAAAAGCCACGCTATTTGTAAGCTATGCAGAGCACCTCTGAAGTACACTGGTAGCACAACAATCCTCCTCGACCAACATGCAACGAGGAAACACAGAGAGGAGTATGACAAACTTCTCAAGCCTCATAACAACGAGCAGGAGCGTGCATCTTCCACACACAAAGCG
>JBBPBX010063672.1:0-20463 GCA_038048925.1 Garcialebias charrua | reverse complement strand
ATTGAAAAATAAACTAAAAATTACACAGCTAAACGTGCTAAGAGAGATGAGGTGATCAAGAAAGTAAAGAGGAAGTTGATGCAGGAGAGAGCAAACAGGAAGTCGAGACAGAAGATGCACAAGGAAGTTCAGGCCCCAAAAAGAGAGGGGGCCACAGAGGGTTTGTGGAAGTGTCAGAGGGAAGATGAGGAAGGCGAGGTGAAGTGAGAGGAACTGGATGTTTTTATAGCAGTCGCATAGGATGTTGATAAAACACGGAATATATTTGGATTTAATGCAAAATAAATGGGAAGTAGAGCAAGTATTACCGGTATACTGCATTGAATTACAATTATTGACTATTTAAACTTTTATAATAAGCCTGTTAATTTAAATTAACAACCATAATCAGATCAAAATTAAGTTTAGGCATTTTAGGATAACAAGTCTTAGAAAAATTTAGCAGAAATTTATTTTTAGACTTGCCAGTAAATTCTGTCTTTTAAAAGTTTAACTAAATTGATAAAACTTTGACACTTATAAAGAATAAAAAAAAATATATATTCTTGTCAAATAGATTTTTGACTAGATTGTAAGTTGAAACGCTCAGTTTAAATTCATCATTTTTAAACGATTTTTGCATACATTGAAAATGTTTTATCAATTTTAAAGAGCTGTTACACAGTTAAGTAGATCATAAGTGCTGTTTCCTTTTAAGAGTTATATAATGTGACTGAAATGATTAATAATAAAAATGCTTTATTAGGAGTAACTTTTCAGCAAGTAGGTTAAATGCGCACAAGAATCCAGCCAGCTCGCCAGTAATAAAAGACACATTTCACTGTTAAAACCTAATTTTGATATTGATTTGCATAAATTATGACCATTAATGGCAAAAAGAGGTCTGGTAAATTTGAAAGGGAATTAGAATAACATATCATTTGACCATACAATGCATAATCTTTGACAGCGGTAAGAAGGGTTGTTTTTATTCAAACGGATTGGGGCTGTGTATACAGTAATAATAATATAACTTTTGATAAGTAAACCACTGAAAAGTGGTAAAATTTCTAGTTTCAGGTTAAATTGACAATTTAACTCATACGTAAATTAATGATTTTAGATCTATTATGCAGATCAGATTAAAAGGATGCCTCTGTTGAAAATTCACTTTTATGTAATGAACATTTTAAATTCCATTGTGCAAACCAGACTTGCAGAGGTGACTCTATCCAAGAAGCAGCCTCACGATGTTTGTGGAGCGGAAAACGTAAGTCCTGGACCTCACGACACTTGCAAAAACACATAGGTAGTAGTACATACAGTACATTAAGATAGGACCATGTCAAACACACATGCAGCGTCTGAATTTTTGAATCACAAACTACTGTGGTTATTGATTGGATTGGATCAGATTTGATATTAAGGGCATGTCCAGAAGCTGGCTCACTGACTTCACCGAGAACACCAAGGCTGGACTCCCAGGCTGCCCTGCTCAAAATAAACATTCGAGGGGCTTAAAGAACTATGGCACTGAACGAGGGCTGTGCACTGGACTTTTCTCTGAACAAAAGACACCGCAAAGACTTTCACAAAGAACTGTCAGAACACGGTCATCAAACACAAATGACCAGTATATGCGGTCCGGGTGTGATGGATCGATGATGAGCAAAGATCTCACCCAGGAGCAAAGATCTCGCCCAGAAACAAAGATCTCACTGGATGCTGTGACAAGAGGGAGCTGAACAGGTTCTCCAGAAAGACAAAGAGAACAGGTCTTGAAGTCAACCACGCCAACTGTCCAGCTGAAGGTCATGCCCCCCGTATGGATCTGTGAAGATCTGTCAATAATCCTGGTATCGTGTTTCAAAACTGCAGTCTGCTTAATTTTATTTAATGTAACACATTCTCATGATATGGCCTGCTAGAGCAAGGCCACAGAATTTGTAGTTTATATTGTGTGGGTCTGACGACTTATTTTTCCGCTTCCAGTAACTCCGTGATGGTACAGAGATACTGATCCCAGCTCATAACCCTGAAACAAAAGTTAATGTTTATATTTTCTTTTGCAGATTAAATTTGTGTCTCCACAAACATTCATGCAAAAGTTTTGTGGAGCTGAAGGAAGGATTGTCCTTGACGGGAATGCATTTTGGTTGGTCTGGTTTTCCACAAAGGAATTGATTAAGAGATTTTTAGAACAATTTTTATAGCTTTATGCTTTAAATCTTAGATTGTTATTTATACCATACCACTTTATTTATAGAGCACTTAGGCTGATGCGGGCCTACCAAGGTGCTGTACGATAGAAACAAGCCAAGCAGACAGTGAAACGAGAGGAAAAACAAAACAAAAACGAAAACAAATTATATAGAAAAAGCAACAGACACTAGCTAATATAGTGAACAGTGTATATTACAGAGAGGCTCAAAACAACTCACATCATGTTAAAGTTTGGAAGAATAAAAGTGGGTTTTTATTATATATATATCACTAATAACATTAATGAAGGCTCATAAAAGGAAACAGCTCATTCATTGATTAGATGATCAGTTATACAAAAAATAACTTTTTAGATTTTTATATTCAACAGCATAGCCATTTAAAGGATCATTTAAGAAGCACGTTGTACTGTAGGATAAATCAGATAAACCTACAAACCACATTTCTTTGGTATATGTCGTTTAATAAACAGGTATTTATTTTTAACAGATCCAAAGAGAAAAAAAGATGGGGGACGCCCTGGAGGTTTGGATCTATTCAACAGGTTGATTTGAAAGGTTAATTTTGAAATGTGGTGGTTCTATATTTTTAAAACACGACTGACCCTGACTATAGACTGGACTTATTTTGAGCACATGAACCACATGTTTTTATTGTAAATTCTATATGTATATATGTATGCATGTCTATATGTATGTCCGTCTATATGTATATATGTATGTGTGTCTATATGTATGTATGTCTGTCTGTACGTATATGTCTGTCTATGTCTGTATGTATGTTTAGACTTTTTCTACAGACTATGAAAAAGGTAAAGTATTTTAGGTGAGTATAAAACGTCTCCGTCTCCTGCTACTCATTTTGATGATCATGCTAATTAAGAATAACTTACTAATTAAAATAACCTCAAATCAGAGTGAGTGATTACTCATTTTCACTGAAGAATGAAATCATTTGTTGTTGTGTTGTTTTTTGCCATTAAATACAAATGTTTTAGATAGTAAGAATGGAATTTTATTTTAAGTTAAAAGAAACAATTATTATTATAGCCAATTACAGAATTTAGTTTAAGTTAAGTTAAGGAGTTACCCACAGTTTGACCTTCCCCAGACCACAAATGGCTCATGGGATCCGAAGGCCTTAGTTTTATTTGACAAATTGCAAGTTTTTTGGTGTCCAGTTCTCCTCTCAAAAAGACTACAGGTTTCCGGAACTCCTTCAGGGGGAGTTGCCAGTGATGCCAGTGAATCCCGCCTTGACTCGAGGTCCTGCTAGGGACGGCTGAAAACGAGGGTGAACGGGACCCCAACAGGTGGTGGAAAGGACGCGTCATCTTCTCGAGAGAAAGAGCAGCAGCTATTACATCTGAGTGACCGGTGCTCCCCTGAAAAGGAAGTTTGGAACGATCGCTGAGCCAGATTTTGAGATGGATCTGGTCAGAGCAAAGCTCCCCACTTTGTGGCTTGACTACACTATGCCACACACAATTCAGGGTTGCGACCTGCTACTGTGCCCGCAATTCATGCCTGAATAGACTAAACAACAGACAGCTGGACAAGACTGAAGCCATCAAACTGCCTGATGCCCTCCACCCACAAGGCGCACAAAAAGCTTTCCCCAAAGAAAAGAATGAACTTTGACAGAAACCCAAGAAGAAAAAGACTTGAACAAAAAGCTCTCCCCAAAGAAAAAAATGAACTTTGACTAAAACCCAAGAAGGAAAAGACTTGAACAAAAAGCTCTCCCCAAAGAACAAAAATGAACTTTGACAAAAACCCAAGAAGAAAAAGACTCGCACAGAAACTCACAGAAGAAGAAGACTTGAACAAAAGCTCCCCCCAGAAGAAAAAGACTCTTCTCACCCCCCAGAATGAAATGAACTTATTCCACACACAAAGAACCCCCCCTCCCCCCAGATGACATGGATTTGTGCCCAACAATTTCTGCCACGAACAAATCCCCAAGGAACAGCAAGAACGTGTTCTGAAAACGGGGCACTCACTCCCCAGGAAAGACACTGAACTTACCCTCCCACACCAAAAACAAAAAAAAAAGGGGATGGATGCTGTGAAGAAGAATGGTTGATCTATTTCATTTTTTAAGTTCAAACCGGTTGTTTTTACTTTCCTGGGCAATAGTTGATATCAAAGAAGTTTCAAACTTATTTTATTTTTGTGCCCATAAAGGGCTATTTTGTTGTGTGTTTGAGAATTATTTCCCACATCTTTGAAAGTGTATAAGTTCCATTTAATTGTTTAACACAACAAATTAGATTGGTTCTTTTCTTCTTTGGTTAAAACAAATTAGATTGGTTCTTTTTATTTTAAAACCAATTAAATAGCTTATTTCTTTTATTTGTTTAACACAAATAGATTAGTTCCTTTATATATATATATGTTTCTTCTCAAAAGTTCTATTTCTTTGGAAAAACTTAGTTTTTGTGGGTAAATAGACTAATCCCTGCTAAATATATTATTCCTTTTAAAACTTTTGACATAAGCCATAAAGTGAGACCATACTCATTGCAAAATTCTCCTCAAAATCTTTATTTCTCTCAAACATTGAAATAAGTCATGAAATATGACAATCAACAGAGTTCTCCAAAACTTTATAATCTCTCAAACCATCCTAAAAAGGTGATTCTGCATGTTCAGGGCGTTACTGTGGGGGCACGGGACGGTGGTGTGAGTTTTTGCCTCTAATTAGAAATTCGGCCTCAGAGGTTGTTTTCCGCACCGCTCACCTGATTGATAATGATCAGTTTATATATGATAAAGAGGATGAAATGATGGAGATGTTCAATATTTATCATCTAAAACTAATTACTCTGACCCAATAATTATAACCCAGCTCACTTATATCAAATATTCTCTGTTCCCTTTAAACACTTATATTTGATAGTACAAACATGTTGTTTGCTTTTCTCTGATACAGAAAAGACAGTCTTCTAGCCTTGACAATGTCTGGATAAGATGTTCTTGTAGGATCAGAAACACGACTTGTTTGTTTTATCTGTAAGACGTCAGAGCTTGTCAAACTCCACCTGCTTCTTGTTTAAATAGCTTGTCATGTCCAGTACAATTTGGAATTGTGCAGGACAATGTATTTGAGACCAAACTAAGTTTCAAAGGACATTAAAAGCCCTTCCCCTTTGCAAAGTTTGTTTGTCTGATTTAACACTGTTCTCTTGTTTATCTTTGTGTGGTTTTTATTAAGGTAACAGGGGTTTAAAATCCCCATCAAAGGACCTACGAACTGGACGCTATTTTCACCCCCTAGCTACGGCAGAATCGAGCTGCGAACAGCTCTTATCTCCCTAACTCGTACGTAACTAGGGGGTCACCTGTACACCTGAGACCTGATTTTAACAAAGAGTAACAGTGGACAACAAAGACAATAATAGACAAAGACAATAATAGACAATCATAAAAGATGCGTACAATCATTTTTAACCAGTTTTTAACCAGTTAAAACAGCAACCAAAAGTACAATCAAAAGGAAAAGTAGTGGAAAAACAGCTAGATTATAAGGCGGTGTAGAAAACTAAAAACAGGAACATGTCAGCATTGGTTTTTGCCAATGCATCATGAACATAATGTGGATGTGGTGGATGATAAATAACACAGCCCTGATTATTTAAGTATTTCCTGAACACGAAGTTCTTGTCCTTGAACAGTTATAATAACCAGTCAAATTAAGCCCAGAACAATTTGGATACTTACAACAAATTCTCCATCTTGAAGATAAGTTTAAATTCTGACAAAGTGCTGCATTTCACCTGGTTGAGACTGACTGCAACTAGTTGGTGAATGGCATCTGTCTCCAAAATGTCCAAAACCATTCACAGGTGTTCTTGAGTTCCTCGTGTGAATCATAAAGGTTCATAAAATTCCAGTCTTGTTGCTTGAATTTTAAAAAGTTGGAAAAGTTGTGTGACTATTTTCTCAAAATAGAGACATTGCAGGCATCTCAGAACTGTCTCAAACTCTTAATGTATTTTTTACATTCTAAAGTACCCTGAAGATCCAGGTAAAATTAAAATGTAGCTGATAAATGATAAATAATTTAAAAAAACAATCACAAAGATTTGGCTATTAATTTTACTCTGGATGCCCTTCCTGATGCAACCACAGACCACCGAGCTAGTGTGGATCAGAGAGCTGTCATATAGGGTGCTCGACGGAGCGGATGATGGGGGTTAAGGGCCTTGCTCAAGAGCCCAGAGTGGAGCAAATGTGGGTGGAGACAGGTGTGGGCGTGTCACCCATCCCACCCACATTTTGATGTTGTCGGTACCAGGAGTTGAACTGGCGATCTTCCAATCACAGGCCCACCTTCTCTACCCTCTGCGCCACTACTCCCACTCCATTGAGACACTACTCTAAAATATCCACGCTGCTCCACAATGTGGCGTGAATTCAAACTCCAAAGAAGAAAATGTCAGTTGCATTCAGGCCTAAAAAATCCAGCCCGGCCTGAACCCGTATCATTTTTTCCGAGCTCGACCCGAAACCGACCAATTAACTGTGATTACAGGCCTGAACCCGAAAAAAGACCAGACATTTTTTAAATTACCGGTAAGCTTTTACTGCTTTTGTAAGCAAATCAGTTTGACATGGTTTAACAACATATTTCAAATAAAGGAAAATATAATATTTCTTGGTTAGTAACATTAGTTATTATAATATATTTATTAACGGTCGGCGGATGCGCGTGGCTGATGATCCAAATTGGGTCCATCGGCTGCGCGTGTCTGCTGACGCAGCGGCTGAGTCCAGTTAAGCTTCAGGTGAGTCGCTGGCAGTGATCCATCTGGATTTTTTTAACCAACTGTCAGCGTGCGGTCAAACGGCCGTGCGCATCCGCTGGCGCAATCAAAGCCCGACACCAACCCGACCCGCCCATCCAGCACATTATTTTGGCCCGGCCGGAATTTCAGGTTCGGGCCGGGTTATGACAGAAATGACTTATCAATGTGTCCTGGTCTTTTTGGTACAAAGTAAAAACAGATTTTTGTTTATTAATGTCCATTTTGATTTTTTGTTTTTAAATTTTATATTTTACTAGTCCTCACCAAAAACACAGACTGCTTGTGGATGAAAGTGTATCCGGGTATGCAGAGGTTTGGGTTTGAGCGTGCGTCCTTTGTTCCGGATGTTTTCATCAGTTTTCTGTGTTGCACCTTCAGACAAGGCGTTGGTGTTTTCACGTTCTCAGCAGCAGAGTTGAACGTTGAGCTGCATGTGCAACGGACTTTTCCTTTCAGTTCTGAACGACCAGAACCAAGCGGAGCTCCAGCCGTGGATGAAACATCTGAGCTGTGTCCTTCAAACGCTGCGTGGAGTAAACGGGCTCGTCACAAACATCATTCAGATCTGAAACAGCAGAAACAAAGAGGGAGGAAATACTTTAAAGGGGGTGATCTTTGGATCAGCGACACTCAGTCAAACTGGTCACTAATGAAGTTTTGTTCCTTTTCACTGGCTCCAGTTTTGTTGTTTTCATCTGACAGAGGATGAAGACTGCTGCTGAGAGAGTTCCTGACAAAAATGTCCGGTTTTTGAAATGCCCCTATTCTCAGCAAAGCAAAGATTTCCCCCCCTACTCCTTGAAATCCACTGTTCTCACACTTGTGCTTACATCTCAAACCAACCTCCTATGGATTGCTACGCTCAGAGAATGGGAGAGGAGTGACGGGGGGAGGGGAGTCAGTGAAGAGGAGAGGAGGAGGAGAGCGTCCTTAAAAGAAAAGTGTTTTATTTAGATGCTGATTTTGTATTCACTGGCCCTTCGTAAGAGCCGAAACCCAGAGGAATGCACGATGAAAGCAACTCATTCAGAGGCCAGAATGCATCCATCGTGTATGAGCTGAAAAAAAGAGAGAGAGTTTCCACGGTGGGAAAAGTGTGACCCTCCGAACCTGGTGAAAAGATAGCTGCGGTGCAGTAGGGGGGTATCTGAGAGCAGTGGTGTATGGTGGGAGTCTGTCGCTGTTTCTCACCTGCACTGAAAGAGAGGCGAAAGCCCTCTGAAGGTGTTGACACCAAGCCCTGCAGCCTTCTCACTGAAGCGAAGGAATAACAACATCAGTCCGGGCTGAAAGGGCGGAAATGCACCGTTACTAGATCACAATCCAACCACAGGAGGAGGAGACGACATATCGTTCTCACTTTTTTTTCTTCCACAGATATCTTCCCTTTTGATCGTTTATTTTTTTCTCCTCAGTCTGTGATAGCTTATGTTGGGCACAATGCGAAGCATGAAAATTGTCTCAACAAAGCCCCGTCACACCCGATAAGCATCATCAAAACACCAACCATATCGGAGATGAGTACAGTTTGAACACACACACTGAGCAGACGGACCTTTGGGGTGTTTCCACTTCATCTAGAGCCTTGTAGTTCCACGTAGCTGAACTCAAACAAGACTTTTACGTATGAATTTAATATGAGCTTATCGGTTTACATGTTGGAATAACAGATGCACAAGTCTTTAACAAAATTCTGACAGAAGTGACTTAATTCATAAATAAGGGCCAGCTGCAGCTACACTCGCCATATTTTTTGTACCAGCATTGTGCACAAGTTGTGTCACATTTGGTAGCATTAGAAAATATTCCTGCTCCAGTTGACAGCACTGGTGAACAGATGTTGGGCTGATGGCTGATTCCCTCAGAGGAGTGAATTTAGGAATACCAAGTGGGTTGACAAACCGTCGAGATGAACACATGACATTCAGACTTTGTGTGTGTGTGTGACAAAGAGAAATCACTGAGAGTGTGTTTTACATATGAACAAAGCACCTCGACAACAGGCCTGTGAATGCAGCGGGCTCGTTCTGCAGTCCAGCTGAGGAGTAATGACAGCGTATTGGCAGCTCCACAGAGAATTAGTTTCCTGGGTGATTTTGGTATTTGTGCTGGGCTGTGCATGTCAGTCACATTAGCAATGCTCTTTATATAAAAGCTCAGAAGAAGCTCAGTTCAATGGGTCCGTAGTCTGGGGACTACTTTGTACTGAGCCAAAGGTCAGGGTTTTTTCTACGCCCCCTCCTGCAAACTATGTGGTTTTGTTGCTGAAGCCGTACGGTTTACATGCACCTCCACAATCGCAGTTGTTTGAAATATTATAACATATGAACACATTTTTTTATTTCAGTTTTGTATGCATTTGCTCATCTTGATAAATGCTTCAGTATTATTTCCTAAACAAACACAAAATCAGAGAATATCTATGCTTTTTATCCACTCCGGCCTTTTTACAGAAAATCACATAAGCATCACTGGTTGACAAACCTTTGCTGTTGGTTCTTACCTTGTAAAATTCCAGGCAAAAGTACAAAAGTTCCCACTAAAATCTGCAAAATTATTTTCTTATGTATATGATGGTCACTTAAATTACAGAAACTCATAGCTCTGTACAGTAATTATTCAGTCAACATTTATTTTTTTACTTGAATTATTGAAGTAAATTATTCATTCAAACTTTATTTATACTTATAACACCTCTTTGGTTTCATCAGCATTTAGCACCAGTTTGAGATGGAACGAAGATTGGATTATGTCAAATGCAGACTGTAAGAGCTGAAAAACCTTAGCAACTGTTCTAGCTCGACAATAAACAACTGTGCCATCGGCATAGAAATGTAAGGATGCATCAGGAATAGTCAGACCTACAGGTACATTACTTATGTAGATTGTGAAGAGGGTGGGTCTTAATACTGAGCCTTGTGGTACACCACTGTTGGCAGTTAGATAGCTGGAAGAAGTACTGTTATGTTGAACACATTGCCTCTGATCTGAGAGATAGTTAACAAACTGATAGTGTGGTCTAAGAAACCAATTTCTGAGAGCTTGTGGTAAAATATGTCATGGTCCAGTGTCAAAAGCTGTAAAAATGTCTAAATAAAGTACAGGTAGTCCTCGAGTTACGACGTTTTGTGGTTACGACGCATCTCCCATAAATTAAAAAAAGAAATTACGCAGTTTTCCGTCGTAAACGGAATGCGGAATACGGCGGATGGACTGGTTTTACGTCGTAAACGTAGCGGCGGAGGAATACATGCACTGTACTCTCTAAAAAAGCTAAGTCTGGTCCTCTGGACATTCAAAAAACAAAACAAAACTGTACTGTGAACACGGTTTTACGTCGTAAACGGAATGCGGAATACGGCAGATGGACCGGTTTTACGTCGTAAACGTAGCGGCGGAGGAATACACTGCACTGTAGTACTGTGAACGCGGTTTTACGTTGTAAACGGAATGCGGAATACGGCAGATGGACCGGTTTTACGTCGTAAACGTAAAGCATCAGCGGAAAATATTGTACTTTACGCGGTGGAGTGGAGGAAAATATTGTACTGTACGCGGTGCGGTGGCGGAAAATATTGTACTGTACACGGTGCAGCGGTGGAGGAATACTATACTGTACTGTGAACATGGTTTTACGTCGTAAACGGAAAACGGAATACAGGTACAGCGGATGGACCGAGGAGAACAGCATCAACAGCATCCTGGTAGGCCATTAACTATTTTTTCCCTTCATTATGGCTCCCAAACGTATGTGCTTTTTGATTATTAGGTAAGGTACTGTGTTAGGATAGGCTAAGTGCGTGGTAACAGTACTGTACATGTATATGGTGCAGTATGTATGTATACAGTATTCTGACTTATGTCGAAAATCGGTTTACGACGCCACGTAGGAATGGATCTACGTCGTAAGTCGAGGACTACCTGTATAGCAAAATAATCCTTAGCATCCAATGCTTCAACAACATCAAGAACCTTCAACAAAGCAGTCGATAAAATCAACGAAGCAATTAAAGGAGAAAACATACAATGCAGCTGCCAGACTTCTCACTAGATCCAGTAAATACTGCCACATCACTCCAGTTCTGCATTCACTTCATTGGCTCCCAGTTGAGTTTAGAATCCGATTTAAAGTCCTTGTGCTCACGTAAAGAGCTTTAAATGGCCAGGCTCCTGTATACCATTGTCAGCTTTTAACTAAATACTCTGCTGCCCGTGACCTTCGATCACAGACCCAGAACTTCTTGGATGTTCCACGTACGCGGATGAAAACTAAAGGGGACAGGGCCTTTCCGTCAGTGGCCCCAAGGCTGTGGAACAGTTTGCCCCTGCAGCTTCGTTTAGCTGACTCTGTTGAAGTTTTTTTTAAAACAACTGAAAACACTTCTATTCGCTCAGGCTTTTATGTCATGATTTTATTGTATTTTTCATTGATTGATATTTTTAGTTTATGCTTGTTTTATTCTGTGTATACTTTTACGGTTGAGTTTTATTGTACAGCGCTTTGTGATTTTATGTCTGTGATAAGCGCTCTAGAAATAAACCTGAAAGTTATGCACCATAACTCATGTTCCCTGAAGGAAGGGAACGAGGTGCAACATATGCTATGGGAATTGCGCCCCCGCACGATTACCTGAAGGAATACATTCACGCCTTTACGGCAAGGGCGTCAGCGTAGCGCCAGAGGCCCCGCCCTCTGGGTACTTAAGCCGCTGACGCCCATCCAACTTTCTCCAAAATGCACTTCACCGAGCTTTCAGCATTGAAAGGGCCAGATATGTTGCACCTCGTTCCCTTCCTTCAGGGAACATGAGTTATGGTGCATAACTTTCAGTTCCCTTTCAGTCATGTTCTCTCGGTGCAACATATGCTATGGGAACGTAATTCATTCACGCCCTTGAAATGCTCAGTAAAATGCATGCTAGTGTGAACGTCTGCCCTTGACCAGCAGGCATCTCAAGGCTACTTTCTACTGTGTGTTAGAAAGAACAGCCTGAGTGACATCACACGCAGTAACATCCAAACTGCAAAAGTGTTTATTGAGCTCCAGTTCACCGTAGCACAGATGTCTGCAACTGGTACACCCTTGAACAGTGACCACGAAGTGGTCAAGCCCCGAGTAGAGTGAGCGTGCACTCCAGAGGGCACCTGTTGACCTTTGCTACTGTACGCCCTTTTTATGGCCTCAGTCACCCAGTGTGAGAGGCGTTGCTTTGATAGGGCCTTTCCAGTAGCAGGTGCTGCAAAGCACACAAACAGTTGATTTGTTTTTCTCCATTCGGCTGTTCTCTGCATGTAAGTGCGTAAAGCTCTCACGGGGCAGAGAGCCTTCAGCCTTTCCTGTTCCTGAGTGAGGACAGGAGCAGGTGGAAAAGAGGAGAGATCAAAGTCCAGACTCCTAGGGTTTAAAGTCAAGACCTTGGGGATATATGCGGGATTAGGCCTTAAGGTGACCTTTGACCTGTCAGGGGCGAATCTAGTACACATTGGATGTACAGACAAGGCATGGAGGTCACCCGCGCGTTTCGCCGAGCAAAGGGCCAAGAGTAGAGCAGTTTTATAAGAAAATAAATCTATCTTATTCTCGTTCAGTGGCTCGAATGGAGGATCACAGAGAGCCCCCAAGACCAGACTAAGATCCCAACCAGGGGTCAGGATCCTGCTGGGTGGTCTCATTCTTAGCACGTCCTTCATAAATATTATTATGATTGGATACGTACCAGGCGTCCTGTTTCCCCAGCCTTTGTGACAGGCTGAAATTGCTGATAGGAACACCATAATTGTTGAGAAACAATTACCTTTTTCCAGTAAGTCCTGAAGGAAAATCAGGATCTGAGCCAGGTCACATGAATAGGAAATAATATTCCTTTCTGTGCACCAAGCTTAAAAAATCTGCCATTTTTGTGCGTAAAAAGACTGTGTTGATACAGTTCGAGCATGTTGAATGGTTTTTACCACATTTTCTGGTAGGCCTAATGCCACCAGTTTGTTCTTTTCTGCCACCAAGCTGAATTTTTTACAGCTCCCAGCCTAAACGGCGAGACTGCTCCTTCTGGTGACATAGTGTGTCCCTGAAGAAGAGCAGTTGGTGGAACCAGTTCTCCTCCAAGGGCCCTGGATTCTGTGATCCCCTGAGGGTCAACAATGTTAGGGAGCGGGCCTTTTTGCAGATGTCCCGCCATACTACTCTGATCAAGAATGTTCGAGGGCAGAGGCAATCTGTTGTCATTATTAGACAAAATTGGAACAGAATGTCTGTTTTTCCTCTTTTTGTTTGGTGTCATGTGACTAAGGGGCTGCAAGTTTTGTAAACGAGCAGATCTCCTGACCCTAGTCCGTTTCCTGGATGGGTCTGGTTTACTGGTCTCCAGCCTCAACAGAGCGTTGGAGTCAGACAAACTGCTGGGGGTCTGTGTTTCACCCGGTGGGGGGATATTGTTTAAGAGCAGAATTGAATCAGCACAGTGATTATGGTCACCTGCTACAGGATCACTGCCTGAACATTGCGTGTCGCCCATCAAAGATAAGGGGATAACCGCAGCGTGAGAACGTGGAGATGGTTCTTTGTGCTTGGCAGACTTTAAATTGGTTGGTGACAGAGAGCTCAGTTCCCTTCGATTAAAAGGAAGAGGAATCTGTTTCAGCCCTGGTTTGTTTACACACACAGCTGTTTGATCACAAACGTCTTTGAAAACGTGTGAAGCCTGTGGTCGCCTGTGGGCTTCTGCCGTAGCCCCCCGACCCTTACTGGGAGTTGTTGAATGGGTGTCCAGGAAAGTGGTTAGTCAGATTCTGTCGGGACGCCTCCCTGGGGCACGGACATATCACATGTTTGCTTGGTTTGTGTATTTTCCGCCCTGTGGTTCACAACGGAGCGGGGGCTGGAGCACGTGACCCCCCTCACCTGTCTCTGTGAGGGGTGGGGGACCTGCTTGCAGACGCCTCTGTGCCTGTCCGTTAAGCCTCCAGTATAGCTGTCTGTTGTGTCCAGCGCCGCTGGACTCGCGTGTGCTACGCACCGGCAGTTCATATTATACTCTGTGCAAGCGCAGCTCTCTGGAGTGCAGGCTCCAGCAGCCGGGCGGAGCGTTTACCTACAGGACAAATTGAGGTCGTTGATTGGTCATTTGCTGACACGCGAGGCAGTTTATCAACGCGCGCATAGGCGTAGTAAAATTTGAGCTTGGCGCGTTCACGCCCGCGATCAAAGGCTTTTGCCACGGCACTCACACGGCACGACACGACACAGCGCTCGGATTAAAGCGCAGCTATACTGGGGCCTTAACACACGCGGAACAGAGGCACCCTGCTGGGGCTTATCGATTAGGCTAACACCCTGTGAGCCGTGAGAGAGGGGGGGAAGTGGCACCCTCCCTTTATGTCGGCTGGCAGGCCAGAGGGACCCGTTCTGCTGAATTTGTTGTGTTTGTTGTTTTTTGTTGTTGTTTTTTTAGAGTCAATAAAACAGAGATGGGCTGTTTTTGTAGCTTTATTCGTGCTTAAGTGTAACAACATGTTTGATTTTACGTCACTCACAGCAGGAAAAACATGATTTGTGCACGCAACAGAGTTACCAGCTTTTTGTACCGTGCTACAAATAAAGTCTGGACATGAAAGGATCATTCCCCGTACCACGTGGGTGGGTGATCGTGTAAAATCAGGACGTGGACCTGGTTCATCAGGCACGCTTTTGTCTGGTGTCCCGGTTCGCCGAGGAGGCCCTGTGTCTGACCGCCTGGCGAGGGACAAACCTGTTTTTGCTCCAAGCATGTTCGGTTCGAGGTGGGCCCGGCGGTTGATTCTGCCGGTGCTCGTCCTCGTACGCCGGTCGCTTTTGCGGTGGGGCCCGTGTTGCTGAGCGGTGTCGAGGCTGCGCAGGTCTGCCCCCAGCAGACTCCCTGGGGGGGGGCGAAGGTTCTCCTGGGAATGCCCACCCGGAGAGCTTCAGCCTGTTTGCGCCTCTGGTCCAGCTTGGTCTGAATTCGATCCAGAGCTTTCCCAAACAATCCCGTCGGTTCTATCGAGTGGTGGAGAAAAGGCACCTTTTGTCCCTCGGGGAGATCAGTTAAAGTCATCCACAGATGGCGTATCGCGATGACCACTTCGGCCATGCCTCTGCCTTGAGCAACAGCAGCTGTCCCCATCATGCGGAGCATAAAGTCTGTTGCCCTGCGGGCTTCATCCAGCAAGTCAGCTGTAGCTTGCTTGTCCGTTGTTACCTAAAGCTGTTGCAGTTTTTCAGCCAGGTAAGCCTGCATCAACGTGGATGCGTTCATCGCGTGCGCCGCGAGTCCCTGAGCTCTATAACATTTTTCGAGCAGAGAAGCTGAAGCTTGACAGGCTTTGCTGGGGAAAGTTGGTTTTGTCCCGGATGACTTGGGAGCCAGGTGAGACGCCAGCGTGTCCTCAATTTGAGGCACGTTAGCTATTCCCACCTCATCCATCCCATCCACGTCGAGAAACTGCGAGAGTGGTAACAGCATGGGAGCTCGGGGCTGAGCCCAGGTGCGAGTCAGCTCTGTGAGGAAGTCCGGGAACACGGGCATCCTTTGCCTTGTGGCGGCCTGCTGCTTTGAGTAAAAATAGTTTCCTGCCAGCCTCATGACCTGTTGACGAGGCGGAGGTTCTGGCCATGGGATCTGTAGCGCGTCTGCTGCTCTGTGACACAGGTCTAACAGAGTAGGGATGGAAAAGTCAGTTTCCGGGAGCACAGGTACCGGGGTGCGGGAGAGGTCTTCTCCCTGTTCCTCGTATTCGACGTCTGCGTCCTCCGCGGAAAATTCGCCCGAGGCTGAAATCGAGATCTCGTCCTCGTTCATCATGCCTCGAGTGTCGAATTAGACTGTTAAGTCCACCATGGGAGCCAGCACATCAGGGCTGTCGCCCCATGCGACTCGTGTGCTGTCATCCAGAGCCATGTTCTTGAGCTCCGACATGGGAGTGAGGGGCTCGGTGGTGTCCGGGTCCGCTGGCGCTGCCGCGCCCATGGCCTTGGCGACAAAATCCGCCCGGTGCCTCCTCACCGTCTCCAGCATCTGGCTGCAGTGTGGGCAAGAATCAGGCGCATCCAGTGCCATTTTTGTGTGTAACATCCCCAAGCAGACGGGACAGGCCTCATGGGTGTCCGTCGCTGCGAGGGAGAAACCGCATCCGCTAGGACAGGCGCGCGAGGTTGGGCTCGCTGTCCTGCTGGTTTTCCTTGGAAGTCTTGTCTTTCACTTTCCTTTCTCCGGAGGCATGTCCGAGATAAGGCGAGCGAGTCCTTCCAGAATCCTTTTTCTTTTATTTTGAGACGTCTCCTCCGTCGTGTCGCTTTCGCTGGCTAGCCCGCTATGAATTAGCAGGGGTAGCGGTGTGACGCAGTTAGCGCCGTCGAGCGAAGCAGTCTGTGGAGAGAGGAGAAGAAAAAACTTTGGGGTTAAGATAAAATGTGCCGGACTAGCTTTCGCTAGCCCAGTAGTACGCAGGAATAATTCTCCGTACGCTCTGTGTAGGGAGCAAGCTCACCTCTAGTTGAGCGATGAAGCAACAGAGAAGTCCCGCGAAGAGAGGTAGTTCAGGTTTAAGCGAGGTGAAGGGCAATAAGAGAAAGTTGGATGGGCGTCAGCGGCTTAAGTACCCAGAGGGCGGGGCCTCTGGCGCTACGCTGACGCCCTTGCCGTAAAGGCGTGAATGTTTTCCTTCAGGTAATCGCGCGGGGGCGCAATTCCCATAGCATATGTTGCACCGAGAGAACATGACTGACAGGGAACTTACTTACTTACAATGAAATATTGTGTTTAAAGTTAAGGAAGCCTCTGAATTTAACAATTGCTGTGCTCTTTGCCTGTTGCAGGGGTGTCAAACTCACTTACAAAATGGGGCCAAAATTTAAAACTTGGTTCAAACTAAGGGCCAATTTTAAGAAACTGCATTACCTCAAATCAGATACCCAACGGTCATATGTTCCTCAAGAAGAGTTTGATTAGTCTCATTTGACATTCTCTGTTGGACTTTCCACATCATAATCAAAGATTACTAAAATAATTAAAGTGATAAAATATTTTAAGTTTAACAAATCATCTTTGGGGCCAGAGAAAATGTCAACGAGGGCCATGTTTGACCCCCGGGCCTTGAGTTTGACATGTGTTTTAGAGGAAACGTAAAGAAAAAGCTGAGAAGGAAAATAAAATAAAATTTTAAAAGGAACAGCTCTCAATTTTCTGTGACTTGGCCTTTCAAAAGATTCAGATCGTTCATGAACATTACATCTCTAGCGTGTAGCTTAACCATCATGCACCAGCTGTTTTTTGGCTCGCATCTCCTACAGTTCTTCTCTTAATAATCCAAGAGTATAAATAAAGAAGTTGCAGAAGTCTGGAAAGGAAAATTTTGCAAATCCTGATTACAGGGCAATCAGTTTCACCTCTGAAAGCCATTTCTTCAAAACTTTAATTTCCCTCATTTCTCTCAAAATGTTGGGTGTATTTTAGCCTGGCCCTCGCCATTCCTACGCAGCTCCGCTCAATTCTCATTTCCCTTCACTGCTGGGTCTGGCATTTCTCCCATCCACAAGGATGTCTCCGGTAGGTTTTGACCGGACCAATCAGAGAACAGAAGGCGGAGTTTTCGACGTCGTCATTCAAAATGGCTGCCGCCACGAAGGAATTTTCAATAAAACAAGGTAAAAAACTATTATTTCTCTGCTGAGAAAAAATAGATTTCATAGCTGACGTTATATCAGAAGTGTTCCTGAGCAATCAGAGAGCAGAAGGCGGAGTTTTGAACGATGTCGACTGACGTCGTCATTCAAAATGGCTGCCGCCACGAACGAATTTTCATCAAAACAAGGTAAAAAACTATTATTTCTCTGCTGAGAAAAAATATAGTTCATAGCTGACGTTATATCAGAAGTGTTCCTGAGCTTAACAGTTCCTAAATCAATTCACGAAATGGTCAAATCTGCTGGATATTAAATAGTTTCGGTTTGATATTTTCCAAACAGCCTCGGGTGCGCTACGAAAATAAATGATAAAAAATCGAATTTTATCTCAAATGTTTCATCTAGGCCAACAGTCAGTAAATTAAAGACATATAATTACACACTGGTGGCAGAAAAAATATCCACCGAGTGGTTTCTGAGCAATTTATCTGATAGCCTGGACCTCGTCAGGCTAAACTAACAAAACTCTGCCTCTGTTCTCTGATTGGTCCATTCAAAAATCTCCAGGAGAAATCGTTGTCTATGGCAGAGATGCCAGACCCTAGTCCAAAGCGAAGTGAAGGACATGGGTCTGGTATCAACCAGGCTAGGTGTATTTAGGTCTTCAAGTATATGGTAGAGTCCTTTTGATTTTTGCTCAAGAATAATGGCAACACGATCAAATGTGTGTACTCAGCTCACCTAAAGGGTGTTTTTCTGTCCAAGATGACATCACTGGATGAGGTCTATAAATCCACACTAGCCGTGTTTCCATCAAGGTTTCTAGATGCGCATTTTGAAGTATCGCATCAGAAAAGCTGAATGGAAACGGCAAGATGCGAATTTACTTCCTCAAATTCTCAAAAAAGTTGATACGCTCGCTTGAGGTGGTTTTTGGGTTCTTCGAAACAGAGCTGATGCGCAAAACGACAGATGGAAACAGATTTGCCGACTCAGTTCTGCCGTAGCGAACATTCAAGTCACGTGACTTCGTCTCCGGACAACATGTAACATTGCTAAAACTACAGGTAGTCCCCGATTTACGAGCGCTCTGATCTGCGAGGTCCCAGACTTACGAGCTGCGAATTTTTGGAAAAAACGAAAAAAATACTGAGTTTTCATGTGTTTTTTCACTACAGTTAGTTAGTTAAGCATATAAACACACGTTTCCGATCATTTTTATGCACTCAAAAGTAGTTTTTAGATGAAAATAGAGTGTTTTTAGTCGCGCTAGCGAAAACCGTTCCAATTTACGAGCGGATTTCCGGATTTACGAGAGAAATGGCGGCCGTTCCAAATTACGAGATTTCCGGTTTACGAGCGCCTCGTTGTAACGGATCTCGCTCGTAAATCGGGGACTACCTGTAGTTGGCATGACAGAATAAATACAACTTGCCCGATAGCAACACATACCTGAAATATTCTCTCCATTTTGCCGAGATGTGTGGTCGGGTTCTGTTTTCAACCGCTACTTCCTGTTTACTGTAGACATGCGTAACGCTGACGTCTGACGTAATGACGCTGACATCTGACATAATGCCGCTTTGCGTGGCCTGGTAGATGCGCTTCAAGCCAGTTGATGGAAACACTTCTGCTTCGCATTAATTTTTATTTACATTTTTGCGAATTTTCAAAAATTCACTCAAAATTCGTATTGAAAATAGATGGAAACACGGTTATTGCCACTTTGATTATTGCAACAATTACGGTACTACTGTCTTCTTAATCACACCACACCGAGTGACTGCATTTCACCAATCTGTTGCTGCTGAATGGTGCAATAAAACCCAACATGCAGAGTTATATTTTAATGTGAGAGTATAAATAATCTGATACTAGTAGATTATGGTTTGCAGTACTTTGGTAGCATCTCTCACCACAGTACACGTCTGAAGGCAGCAACAGTCTGTAAAGTACAGTACATGGAAAAGTTTGAAAAGGAAAGTCAAGCAGGATTTCAGCCGTTTGACGTGAACAAACTTGTTTTCTCATGAGTGTGTGGACCTTGTGGACAGATAGGTGTCATAAGTCTTTTATCGAGTCAGCGTGTGATTTCACGACTTTTGTTGTTTTCTGAGAAACACAAAGAGTGCTGAAAGAAGCTTCGAAAAAGCAGCAGCAAGTTTCAAAGGAAGAGATTGAGTTTTTTTTTAAACATTAACTGTACTTTAAATCTGCACCCTTTCTGTTTCCATGTTCTTCCTGTGCAGGTAAGGGTTTTGATTTGATTTGATTTGATGTTTATTCATTCATTTTAAAAGAACAATACAAGACAGTTTCATCAGATACAAGAATACAAGTAGGATAAAATGAAGGGAGCAGAAAGAAGATGAAATCTTATTATATCTGCCCCTTATTTCACAGTTTGTTCAAACAATGATAACCTTCAAACTACATCACAAAATGAATAACTCTACTTAATTTTTCTAACTGTAATACACAAACTACATCACAAAATGAATAACTACTTAATTTTCTAACTGTAATACACAAACTACATCACAAAATGAATAACTCTACTTAATTTTTCTAACTGTAATACACAAACTACATCACAAAATGAATAACTACTTAATTTTTCTAACTGTAATACACAAACACACTAAGCTACATCATATATAGTTTTTGAGCAAGTCCTTTTTGACCTTTTTCTTAAATGTATACATTGATTTTGCATTTTTAACATCACTCTCCAGAACATTCCACAATCGAACTCCCTGAATTGAGGTAGACCGTCCCTTTAAGCTGGTTCTGAATTGTGGTTTGATGAATA